>PVJI01002308.1:0-35473 GCA_004026765.1 Micronycteris hirsuta | reverse complement strand
GTTAAAAAAATTAAATTTAATCATTAATTCACTGTTTTTGTTGCTCAAGCATACAGTGAATTAATTTGTCTATAAAAATGTTATCTATTTTGTATAAAAGTATGGCATGCAATTTATTAAAATTGAATGGCAATATAACCTGACTTAGGATTTCAAAAAATTAGGTGAAGAATAAATGTGAGAACCATGAACAACCCTGGCAAAGTCTGCCACACATCACAGTAAGAACGGTAAAAGTAGAAAGGGCATCGAGATTGTTGAAAAACTCTGCATGAGAGTGGGCTTTAGGAAAATCATTAAGGAAAACACACAGTAGTTTCCACTATTGTGTGGAATTAGAAGACCAGGCGTGGTACACTTCCGTGATTGGAGTTGATGGCACGGCATTAAGTAATAAAAGCCCCAGGACTTAATTTGCTTTTCTTTTGGGTTTCTTATTCTGAGCAAGGTCGAAGATACTTTTTACCTGTTATCATTAAAATAATTATTTTGCATTGTTTGCATTAGAAAACGGTCAGGATTCAAAATAGTCTGGAAAGAATGTAATAATAGGTAAAAATAAATGGAATTTGGAGAGTTCTGAAATTAATTTTAAAAATCACCTGTGAGAGCTGGCTGGCACTTAGGTGGTTTAGGCAGATGTGGCTACTGGGCACATTCCGGCCAATGTCCAGTCCCAGTGGTCAGGTCTCTGTCTTGATTGATCCGAGTTCTGGCCTCCTACTGTTACATGTTGTGACTACTCTTCTTGGGAACTATAAATAAAAAATGTTAGTTATTGTAAAAGCATGGGTTGTCCCTGGAATTAATATGCTCACCTTTTTAAAGAGCTCTAAAAGGACAGGGTAGGTTCCATAAATATATTGCAGTAGCACAGCAAATGGAAATAATAAGTATTTTCTTGCCTTCAAATTCAGTATGATTGAAGAGTTCTATAAGGCTTCTCAAAAGCATCATGTGATTTCAAGTTACATATATAGTTTGGAACAAAGAGGAAAGTTCAGTCACATTTCTGGTTGAATTTTCCATAGTTCACAGAGTCAGAAGTATTTGTTTACAAGTGTCTTCTACTGGCACCCTGTTGGGAGGTGCTAAAATATATGACATACCGATATTTAGGAAGGAAAAGGGAGGAGTCCCCCCACACCCCCTGGGAGTAAGAAGACTTAGCAGAAATAAAACAGAGATATACAAGATAAAATCCTCTCCACAGAAGTGGACATAAAAAAGAACTATTGAACAATAGAGAGTGAGAAAGTGAATTTTAATCATAGATATAATTCAAGGGGTGGCTAGGTGAACACTAATTTGAGGTAATAAGGAGAACTTGTCGTGTTGAGAGCTGAACTATATAAATGCTCAGTTGTCATTCAAAACTGAGATTATTTCATTTTCTGATTGGTTAAGTGAGTGATTCTCACCTGGGGGAATTCTGCCCATTCAAGGGGCATTTGGCAATGTCGGAATACATGTTTGCACCACTAGGGTGGTTCTAGTGGGCATGCTGTTAAACCTCCTACATGACACAGGATACAGTCTTCCACAACAAAGAAATATGCAGCTCAAAATGCCACTGAGACCATGTTGGGAAACACTGGGCTAAATTAACAGAAAACTGCATTTAATAAAGTATAGCCTCTTCCATGTGAATGGGATATTTAAGCCTCAGGAATATCTGTATTGAGTTTTTAAAAATGCACTCTAAACTTACTGTTTTTGTAACATACTGTTCTATGTTTTTCACATTTTCTAAGACAAATTAATTTGTATTCAATTTCTGGGGTTCACTTTGTATCATTTTTTTCTCCTTTATACTTACTTGGTATATATTCCTTTTATTTCCTGGCTGTGCTGTTTCCTCACTTTAAGTTCTCTTTCTACCACTGAATTAATAGTTTTCCTATACTACTTCCTATACTGACAGTGATACTTTGCTTTCCCCAAAATTGCTGGCCAAATTCTAAGTGAGTAGTTATACTTCACCTTTCAGAATTTATCTTGCAGTTTCTATTGCGAAATGTTGGGCAATTTTCTTACATGCTTGAAATATATAATCTTTAGGTATTGTAACATTTCAAGTGACAGGAGAAAAGGGAAGACCAATGCTCAACCATCTATCTGCACACACTGTTACTTTTTTTAAAAAATTTCTGAAGCTTTAAGGGTTCTTGAAAAAGGAGGCGTGTTGGTGGCAAAGATTCTCCAGTCTGTATATCACTTTTTGTCTTCCTTGTTAATAATGTTCTATGTTATTTAAAAAGCAATAGCAAACATTGATTTAATTTAACAAACTAATATAGAGCTTTTTATGTGACAGACATGGTTTAGGCACATTAAAAAGTTAACTTATTGAATCTTTCTAAAACATGAAATATAGGTATTATTATTCTCACTTTATAGATAAGAGAATGGAGGCAGAGAAAAATTAAATAACTTGTAAAAGCCATTTAGGTAAGAAGTTGCAGAACTTGATTCAAACCCAGATAGTCTGATTCTATGACCTACACTTTTAAACACTAAACTATGCTATCTCTCCAAATTTTGTATCACTATCATGATATACTTACACATACACATATATACAAGTTACTGTACATAAAATAGTTAGAAAAGAGTTGTATAAACTTAATATTAGAATTATTAGCTTACTTGATCTGCACAACCACCTTAGGAGATAGGTACATTTTTGTGTGTGTGTTTGGAGTAGATATAACAACTTCAGATCAGTCAAAGAACTTGCTCCAAATTATACAATTAATCAGTGGAAGAAATATAATGTGAACCTAGAAAATTTGGCACTAGTCCACCATCTAAAACACTAGCTTTCTACTAAAAACTTTGTAAGTAACTGAGTAAATTTTACACTTTACACTGAGTAAAGTTTTTAAATTTACACTGAGTAAATTTTAAACTTTAAATTTTAAAGTTTTAAACTGAGTAAAGTGTAAACTTTAACTGGGAACTGGTCTTAGCCTTTTCAAATTGTTTTCTAGCTTGCTATTCCACTTCCAATACTGAGTAGGAAAGGCTGTGCAGGTAGGTTTCTTAATCTATAGCATATATACTCTTCTTGTGTTAACTGAAGGTGTATTTCTTTTCTGGACATTATTCCATGCTCCTCTGAATTCCAGGTAAAATGCTAGCAGTGCAAATATGTCTTTAAAAATACATAAAATCATCTTGCTACCTTAGCCATGATGCCTCCATTGGTTGGGTCCTCAGTGTTATCCCACCAATCACTGCTTGTGCAAATAATGAAAGTCTCATTTCTAATAATTTTATAACTAAAATAATGTTTTTAACTTGCTCTGTTCTTCACAATATTGACTTGGACAAATAAATATATCTACAAGAAATATAAGTGTTAAGTCAATTATGGTATACCAATAGGATGAATTATAGTTCGGCTAAGATATTTATGAAGAATATCTAATGACTTGGGAACAGATATATTATGTCATATATAATAGATAAAATATAACATCTATTCTTTTAAAATAAACATGGAAGAAAATTGCTTAAATATATTCCCTAAATATGTTACTGGAAAATTGGATAATTTTCATTCAAAATCTTAATGCTTAATTTTCAGAGCTGAAATATTTTTCTTTTTTTGTATTGCAAAACACATTTTTCTCTTTAGTTGATTAAATCTTGAAAATAATTCTGATATTTAAAATTTGTAACAGACATTTACTTTATTTAGGGGTGGAATCTATTCTGTTTTCCAAATATATTCATTTTTAAACAAAAAATGAGTAGACCATATTTTAATCCATTGAAAAATTACTGAGAAATTGATGTATGTGCAAACTCTCTACTGAAAGGTTGGAGATTAAAAAATCACAAGACCTGGTCTCTGCTCTCCAGGAACTCATAGGCAGGTGTGAAATGGCTCAAACACTCAATAGATCGTGGGAGTTTTGTGGAAGAGGTACAAGTAAAGGATGACAGGCACTTAGAGAAGTACAGTTCTAGACCCCGGGGATCTGAGGAGCCTTCCATGAAGAACGGCATTCAGAAAGAGCTCTGAAGTATAGTGAGGGCCTCAGAGACAGATAAGGGGATTTTAAAACGTGACCAAGAACCTAATGGCTCTGGTTTTAAAGTTTTTATATATTAAACTCCAAATGGCCATTTTTTAATGTCAACTCCACCTAACTCTTTTAACATCTTGTTACCTCCTCCTTTTGCTTTGCAGATGCTGTTTTGAAACATTAATGTATTTTGTTCTATTTATTTTCCATGTAAGGCTAAGTGAGAGTATGTAAGCATAGTCTTTATAGCCATCGATGATTCCTTCTTACAATCTAATTATTTTCTTAATCTTGAATTCCTATTTGCTATTGAGGCCCCCAAAAGGGGAAGGGACGCCTAAGTAATAATATTCTTTATTAGTAGTAATTTCTATTTATCTTCTTTGTTATAAATCAGTAATCGCGTAAGTGAAGACTTCATCTTGTTATACCTCCAAATATTGTTAGAGTATGAAAATAACATCTTTGTTTAAATGTACAAGTTATAGCAAGGAAAAGAACAATAACAACAAACTGTGTATTGAGTGAGTGAACTAAAGAACTAAAATAAATACATTTTGGATTTGGACTTAAGTTGTATTTTTTAACCGACTCCCTAAAAACTCCTTCCCTTAGGAATCCTACTTAAGTACTTCCTCTTAATTTGCTCCTATGCAGACAGCATGGTTAGTGTGAGGGTAAGGGCTCTTAATTCTTCTTTTAAGTTACGAGTAAAAAAAGTTCCCGTTGAAGATGGAACCAGAGAACAGAATGAACTGCTTAGGCTCCTGATGCCTGCCACCACCTAAATCTCAGAGTAGCATACCCTAAATCTTCAGAGGCTCAGTTGACATTTTCATGCCATTTTTATTTCACTCAGACCACATCTGCAAGTATTTCAAGAGCAAATGCAGTCTAGTCATATTCCTATTTCTCTGAGAAAAAAATACTGCAGAATTGAAACAGTAATTCATATTTCCTTTCTCAAAAAAAAAAAAATCTTAAGGAGAGTTCACCATCTAAATCACTGGACCGTTTTTACCAGTTTTCACTGAAGTTGTATTACTTTAAACTTCTTTGCTGGATGTTCATTCTGTTCATATACTTACTGCCTTGTCACTTTGACTGCTCTTGGATAATGCCCCCTAGCTTAAAAAATATGGCTTGAAAGAAATTGGCTTTTGGCTCTTACCATTACAGCACAATTGGCAAGTCTCCATGCCCTAAAGGGTCATAACATGGAAAACATTTGCATATTTAGTCTTACATGGTAGGCAACAGGGTACCCTACCATTGTTAGACAGGTAGTGGAAGGATTGCCTGTTCTGAAGTGTTTCCAATACAAGCTGCAAGTCTTGATTTAATAATATATGACTGAGTTATTGTTTTAAGAAATAGGAGAGGTTCAGTCTAAATGATGGGCCTACTCTACATATTTACTTGGTGTACATTTTTAAAGTATAATTCTTTCTTTTGGTATAATTTAGCTATGTTTTTAACTTATCTTTGTCTCATATATTATATTTTTTTACCTCTAGAAATCCATTCACTATCTTTATGCAATACTACATTGTTCCCTATATTATGTTAGAATAGTTGTTTCTGAACATACACAGAAGGGGGCAGGAAATAGGAAATTATATAAAATATATGTGATTTTCAAAATGATGACCTTTGTAAATTACAGTGTGATTAAAATATGTACAGTTTGCTGTAAGCACTCTGGCTGCTGATATCCCCCATGGTAAAGTTCACTAACTTCAGAAATGAAAATAAAAATATTTTTCTATAAGGAGGAGAGCTTTATATTCTTCTGTTTCTAGGGTGAAGACTATTCCACCATTTATAAAGTCACTACAGCCTTTTCCATTTCCAACATCCATAGAAACATGACAGCCAGACCAAAAGAAACTGATTTCACAGTTACTGGGTTTGGTTTTTTTTCAGATTTGATTTAGCATGTGGTTTTTGTACCTGTAATTTCAAGAACTACAAGATTTAAAAATTGCAGGCACACACAAGAAATGTAGCACTGAACATCAGTAAATGACAGTTTTGTGTTCATACATTTTTGCCATATCACTGGCTACCTGTATGTTGCAGACAATTGCAGAATTTATAATATAGTAATAAGTCAATCATAGCTCTTGGACACAGAAATAAAAATACCAACCAGAGGAAAATTTCTGATACTTTCAATAAAAATTAACATAATGAGGAAATCTGATGTCTTATGTCACTGATGATTGTTAGGCTAAATAGCCATATGAAATGGCTTTTGAAAGTGAATTTACTAAATTTAAAAATTTTGGGGATGGGTGAAAAAACTGAAAGGAATTAAAAAGTACAAATTTTCAGTTATAAAAATATTCACAGGATATAAAGAACAGCATTGGGAATACAGTAAATAAAATTGTAATAACTATGTCTGGTGTCTTAAGGGTACTAGTCTTAGGGTGATCACTTTGTAAGTGATACAAATGTCTAATCACTATGTTGGATTTCTGAAAGAAATATAATATTGTATGTCAACTTTAATTGGAAGATAAATTAATTTTAAAAGTAATTAAGAAAAACACATTTGATTCTTTTAGTTTATACCACCCCAAGCACACCTGATCTCATCTGAATCTTTTAGTATGTAATAAAATTCTGTCATTTTAGTTAAATAGCTAAAATAAAGAATGAGAGGACCTATCAAATATTTCAAAGCCGTTACACATAGTTGCTTCCCTTCCTCCTATCATCTTTCTTTAATAGCCTTCCCCCTAAGATCTGAAATTCAGATCATGGAACAATAAGGAAATTCAGTATGGAAACCAAAGGACTTGCAGAAACCCTGAAGTAATATTGAGAAGTGAGTCACCGCACATTGATTTCAATCTGAACAGCGTATGTCTTCATGCAGGGTATTTCTATAAGCCTTAGCTTAAGAGGCAAAGAAATTGGAATTATGTGGTTTGGGCCTCCGGATGAGAGATCAAATAAGCCTGTTTAAAATCTTCAGGTCTGATTTGAATGTGAAGTGTCTAATGGAAAGAAAAACAAAACAAAACAAACAAACAAAAATGGCCATTATGTATGAGAGTAGAACTAGAAATTAATGTTTATAACTATGAGAACTATTTGTTTTGATATTTTAGCATTTAAATTTTATAGTGATAAATAAACTACAAACATTTTTTTAAAAACTGTGCTTTTTTTATTAACTTCAATACCAATCAGGGAGAATAAAATGCCTGTGAGTTTGAAATGAAAGTGGATTTGGTTTTTGCTGATCACCGCTGGCAGTAAGCAGCTGGCTGGATGTCTCAAATCTCACTTTCAAAAAGCCTATTTTCTATTGGTGATGATAAATTTGCCCCTTGCTTATACTTATCAGTGGGTGTTCAGTTGTTACAGCAGATTGGAAGTGATTCAGTTCATTTCTTGGGTATTTTCAAAAGCAGGGAAGGATTTCACACTCTGTGGAGTGCTGCTTCACCAAAAGTAAAGAATATTGCAGCTCATGGGAGTGATAATTAAAGCCAATAATAACCTAGAAGTCTCCCTGGCTCTGCAATGTTGGAGTAATACTTTCCCATTGTGTACCTGTCTGGTTGGGGATGTTCTAGCTGGCTCCTGAATGAGGCAGAAAGTGCAATTCTAATGGGAAATGCTGCAGTCATTTCTAAGCTCTCAGGGAGTTAATATATGCAAATGAGTGTTGCAACAATGAAGGTAGTGTGTGTAGGTAATATATTATGCAGAAAAAAATGAAAGGTTATTTCAAGGTATCGTGCACCATTTTGTGTACAAGTGAGAGAAAGGAAAAATATTTTTAGTCAGTAGGCAAAATAGGATAAACTTAAAATGGAATATGTCTAGTATATTCCAAATATTGTGGAAATAATGTAATATAACCTATGCCAAGTAGATAGTCTTTGACTAATGGGTATGTATTCTTTATTACCCTTATAAATTGATGAAAGTGCCATGCTTTGTGTTAACAAAACAAATGAGGTATTTCAAATACAATTCAGAGGAAAGAATATCATTCGTTGTCCAAAGAGTAAGTGGTTAGAGAAGTCACTGTGATGGTTGGAATGCTTCAATTAGAGAAATAAGAGAATCAAGATTTATTCAGATATTAGCCCTGGCTGGTGTAGCTCAGTGGATTGAGCGTGGGCTGGGAACCAGACGATCCCGGTTCGATTCCCAGTCAGGGCATATGCCTGGGTTGCGGGCCGGGTCCCCTATGAGGGCCATGTGAGAGGCAACCATGCATTGCTGTTTCTCTCCCTCTCTGTCTCCCTCCCTTCTCTTCTCTCTAAAAATAAATAAATAAAATCTTAAAAAAAAAGATTTATTCAGATATTAACTGTATCTGGGCAACTGATATGTTTTTGACCATCACATGCTCAATCTCAGATTTCACACTTTCTAAAGAAGTAATCAGAAATGTTTCCAGAAGAAAGTAGTTTATTTGACAGTGTGCAATCTGCTCGAAATGGCAGTGTGCAGGAGGTGAGGTAGGAGATGGATGAGTAAACTCACAACACTTTTAGCAAGTTGTATTGTAAATTATCTTGATAATTTCTTTGTCTCTGAAAATGCAGTTTTTAAGAGAAATGTTCATTGGGATGGGTCTAACATCTACATAAATCCTGTTGTTAACAGCAAATAGGCCCTGGCTTGTGTGGCTCAGTGGACTGAGTGTTGGCCTGCAAACCAGAGGATCACCAATTTGATTCCAAGTCACGGCACATGTCTGGGTACAAACTAAGTCCCCAATGGGGGGCACATGAGAGGCAACCATGCATTAATGTTTCTCCTTCTTCCCTTCCCCTCTCTCTAAAGATAAATAAATAAAATCTTTAAAAATAAAGGCAAATAACCACTTATCCACACTCTGCCTAAATATTATTCTCTGAATGGATATTAGTATAACGGGGTTCAAATCCAGTATCCACCATGAAATTCTGTTCAAGCTTGAGAAAGTTACTTCTTAGCCTTAATTCCTGCCATTATAAATTAACATAATAATAATGATCATAACCTCCAAATCATAGGATGGTAATAACCATTATATTATTTAGTATATATAAAGTGCTTAAAGCAAGGATTTGTAATGCTAAGTGTTATACCAAATGTTACCTTTATAAAAATTATTATTATAATTGAGTGAGAACCTATCTTAAGTAACTATGCCAATGTGTTGCTCATGTAGTTATGATTCAACATTTTTTCATTTATCTATTAAATTGCAAAGCGTTTTTGTATATTCTTTATATGCCAATTTCTTTCTACCCAATCCTACTGAGATATTAAGATAAGTAAAAATGTGGTTCTATCCTTTATTATTTAGCTTCAGCCTAATCTGTCATAATGAAGAGAGGCAACTTAAAGAAGTTTAAAGAAGAGGGAAGCTTACTTCTCTCTTGTGTAACAAGTCAGTTAGCAGTCAGATCTGTTCTGATAGTTATTCAGAAACCAGGTTACATCTTTTTTCACCACCCCAACTGCATTGTTGCAGTTAGGCAGCCACCACATCTGGGTTGTAGCTCCTGGGAAGTAAAAAGAGAGCACGGAAGAGGCATGCCCACTCTCCCAAGGAGCCCGAATGAAGCACATAATTCATATCTGCTTACTTTCCATCTGTGAAAATCTAACATGACAAGTCTAATTGCAAAAGAGACTGGAAATGTAGTATAAACAGGCAGCCGAGTCTCCGAGTATTGCCAAGGAAGATGGGGAAAAAGGATTTCGTTTGACAACTAGCTGTCTTGAACAAATGGCCTCCTGAAACTCACTGTCTCCTGGAGGAGAATGTTAATTACAATGCAGTGTAAAAATGCTAATACAGTTAAACTGTGTGCATATAGTTCATTTAAGCAAGGTAGAAAAAGCCTCAATCACATTCAATCACATAAGCATCTTGTCAAACTTCAGTTTCTTGAAATTTGGTTTTTGGCCCACCCAATGGTAACCTCTGATAAAGTTTTCACATTTCTGCAGTGAAGTGAGGAAAATAAAGGGGATGTAATAAGTTCTCACAAATTGGAATTATTTGTATTAAAAATCTGTTTTTTAATCTTGAATTTGTACTCTTCTTACATTTTGCTGTTAGAATTTCCTTTTATGAAATGATGCTGTCAGAAAACAAGTTGTTTGGTTTTCAATGTCTTTAACCTTGACCCTCTCCTTTCTACTAACTCACTCCTTCATCAAAAGTGCAATTGTGACTTCCGGCCAAGATGGAGGCATAGGTAGACACACTGTGCCTACTCACACAACCAAAAGAAGGACAACAACAAATATAAAAATAAAAAACAACAAGAACTGACAGAAAAATGAACTATATGGAAGTCTGACAACCAAGGACTTAAGGAAGACACACTCATCCAGACCGGTGTGGACCGGTCTGGGTGGGGCGGGGCCAGGAAGCAGGGCAGAGCCATGCAGGCAAGGCAGCAGCTAGCAAACTGGGCAGTCCCACATTCACGTGCAGATAAATGGGGAGGAACAACTGGAGAGCAAGACAGACCGTGCAGCCCAGGGTTATAGCGTGAGGAAATATAGCCTCAAAGCCTCTGACTGAAAACTCCTATGGGGGTTGAGGTGCCACAGGAAGAGACTCCCAGCCTCAGAGGAGAGTTCCTTGGAGAAACCCACAGGGTCTTAAAATGTATACAAGTCCACCCACTGGGGAATTAGCACAGAAGGGCCCAGTTTGCTTGTGGGTAGCAGGGGAAGTGACTGAAAGCCAGCAGAGAGCGGAGCAAGAGCCATTGTCCCCTCTCAGACTCATTCCCCACAGACAGCGTCACAATGCAGTAACGTAGGTTACCCCGCCCTGGTGAATACCTAAGGCTCCACCTCCTCATAACAGGTGCACTGAGACCAAAAAAAAAAAAAAAAAAAAAAAAAAAAAAAAAAAAAAAAAAAAAAAAAAAAAAAAAAAAAAAAAAAAAAAAAAAAAAAAAAAAAAAAAAAAAAAAAAAAAAAAAAAAAAAAAAAAAAAAAAAAAAAAAAAAAAGCCCAAATGAAAGAACAGTTCAAAGCGCCAGGAAAAATACAACTAAGTGATGAAGAGATAGCCAACCTATCAGATGTACAGTTCAAAACACTGGTTAAGATGCTCTAGGACTCACTGGGTACTTCAACAGCATAAAAAATCCCAGGCAGCAATGAAGGTTGCATTATGTGAAATAAAGAAAAATCTACAGGGAACCAACAGTAAAGGAAGGAAACCAGGACTCAAATCAATGGTTTGGAATAGAAGGAAGAAAGAAACATTTAACTAGAACAGAATGAAGAAAAAAGAATTTAAAAAAATGAGGAGAGGCTTAGGAACCTCCAGCATATCTTTAAATGGTCCAACATCTGAATCATAGGGGTGCCAGAAGGAGAAGAGGAGGACTAAGAAATTGAAAACTTATTTGAGCAAATAATGGAGGAGAACTTCCCCAATCTGGCAAAGGAAACAGACTTTCAGGAAGTCCAGGAAGTCCAGGAAGCTCAGAGAGTCCCAAAGAAGTTGGACCCAAGGAGGAACACACCAAGGCACATCACAATTACATTAGCCAAGATTAAAGATAAGGAGAAAATCTTAAAAGCAACCAGAGAAAGGGAAAGAGTTACCTACAAAGGAGTTCCCATTAGACTATCAGCTGATTTTTCAAAAGAGACCTTGCAGGCAAGAAGGGGTTGGAAAGAAATATTCCAAGTCATGAAAGGCAAGGACCTACATCCAAGATTACTCTATCCCGCAAAACTTTCATTTAGAATGGAAGGGCAGATAAAGTGCTTCCCAGATTAGGTCAAGTGAAAGGAGTTCATCGTCACCAAGCCCTTATTATATGAAATGTTAAAGAGACTTATCTAAGAAAAAGAAGGTCAAAAATATGAACAGTAAAATGACAAGAAACTCACAGCTATTAACAACCAAACCTAAAAAACAAAAACAAAAACAAACTAAGCAAACAGGTAGAACAGGAACAGAATCACAGAAATGGAGATCACACAGAGTGTTATCAGTGGGGGAGTGGGAGGGGAAAGGGGGAGAAAAGGTACAGAGAATAAGTAGCATAAATGGTAGGTAGAAAATAGACAGGGGGAGGTTAAGAATAGTATAGGAAATGTAGAAGCCAAAGAATTTATATATACGACCCACTGACATGAACTAAAGTGAGGGAATGTGAGTGGGAGGGGGGTGTGCTGGGCAGAGGGGAATAAAGGAGGAGGATGGGACAACTGTAATAGCATGATCAATAAAATTTATTTTAAAAAAGATCACATGAGGTTACTAGTGATGTGAACACACAGTTTAAACAATAGCACGCTGTTCCATCGGCAAGAAAATTTTTCATCATCTTGTAGAAAAAAAAGTGCAATTGTATGTTGAGCTTCAAACTGTATGGAGGGAAATGTAACAATCTGAATATTTGAGACCCACTTGTATTTTCTGTATCATTTCATAAGATATTGTGTTTTTGAGTGATTAGAAGGAAATGTAAAATATATTGACTCAATATTGTTAAAATATAGTTTTTATAAATGCATGTATTATCACTCTCATAGAAATATATAAAATAGACAAAAAATTCCATTTACCTCCTTGATTAATGAGAAAACCAATATGATGTTAAAACTACTTTATAGGAGAATCCAAAGAACACACATGTTTGGGCCATCCAAAAGCTGAAATAAATGTATGAAACTATCAGTGTCTATGATAATCAGTTGCACCCCCACAAGAGAAAATACAATTTCTTTACATTTCTATAGATTAATTTGCATTACTCATTACAATCATACTTCTGTAATATTTAGAACTGTAAGCAGCTGACAAGACAACGAAAAGTGGAGATAACTCAGACGACCACTCTTGACAAGACACCCAGTGATGGTTCTTGTCCATTTCCAAGTCATTCACAATATTTTCCTGACAATATTGACAGTTTTTAATATTTTTTGTTTGTTAGTGCATTTTGGCATAGCTTCCCTAACATTTGTCCTAGTTAAAATTTAATAATGTTAATTTATTATGAAAATACTTGACTCCCTATTTTAGAAGTAAATAATTACGTATTGTTTATTATAGTATTTAATATATTGTTGGTACCCATAAATTACTATAATTTTGGAAATATAACATTTTTTCACTATAATAATACCAGAGAGTATGATTCAGTAACTAATCGAAACAATGTTTATTTAAAAAAATGAGATCCATCAACATAATAAAGAAGTTGAATGGAAGGGTAATCTGCTTAAAAAAATATTCATTACTTGTGTCTAAGTATCCTGTCTGAGTCTTGTCTCTCAGCAAATGTGTAAATCTCTATTCTCAAGGATGGTATTTCCAGAAGCTCATCCAATGTCACTAATTATTTGCCTATGACAAAACGACAAGGCATTCATCAATTCTAACAACAGAGGGAAAAAAAAAGAAATGAGTGTGCATTCTCTGAATGTGGAAATGGTAGGGTAAGATGGATGTTGAGAGGCAAGTTTATAGAGGATTTACTTGGAAAACATATGGAGAGCAGTAGGCACTTGGTACATTAAATTAGACCTGTGGAATGAAATCTGTGGAAAATGATATGAAAAAATCTTTAAATCACCTATTTGTTTTCTTATGCTAGTGTTTTTCAAACTTTTTAATTTCATATTTCTTATCTCTTAAAAATCATTGAGAACATTAGATACTTTTAAAAAAAAATTGAGTTATATTTGTAGAAATTTGTTATCATAGATATAAAAGGGTGAAACATTTAAACTCTCTATTCATTGATTCATTTTAAAATTAGAAAAATAAACCCATTACATGTTAGCAGAAGTAACATTTTTATGAGAAATAACTATTTTTAAAGACAAAATTTATTAATGAGTGACATTTTCATTATAATAATATGAAAAGCATTTTTGTAAATATTTTCTTAGTGTCTCCCTCACTGAAAGGCAGTTGAATTCTTGCATCTGTCCCTGTATTGCTGTTTGGGTGGGATATACAAAAAAATCACACCACACATGGTTTAGGTGGTTAGAAAAGAGTGGAATCCTAAGAATGCCTTTGGCCTCTCCCCACTGGGGCTTCTGTCTCATTTTTAGAATCTCTGTCCTAGTCCATTTACACTTACGCTCTTCTAGCCAACACTAGCTTCTGTATTCACTCTCATCTAAAGATCTTCCTTCTTACTTTATTGAAAAAACACAATTTCTACCTACCTGCATTTGTGTTCATACACTCTCTTTCCTTCAGATGAAGTAGCTGAGCTCCTGGATAATGGCTGTCTGCTTGGCTCCTAATTCTCGTATCTGCTGAACACTCAAGGGCATTACTTCAGCAATTTTCTTCAGACCTACCATCATCAATTATATCCTCTAATACATGACTCCCATCAGCATACATTCATTGTGTTGATTTTCTAATATGTAAAATAAAATAAATTTATATTGAGTCCACCTTCCTGTTCACTTACTGCTCTATTTCTCTATCTATTAGAAAAAAACCCAAGCCATAATGTGCTTCTATTCACTACCTCCAATTTCTCTTCTTTTATTCTCACATGAACCCACTTCAATAAATCATTTTATCCTCTTTTTCTACAAAACTGTCCTATTGTGGTCAACAGTGACCTCCAGTTTGCTAAATGTAATGTTCATTCTCTGTGCTCATCTTACCTGACTTGGAAGCATCATCTGATGGTTGGCCACTTTCAATTCCTTCAATCATTTTCTTCATTTGGCTTTTAGTAATTTCTCTAGTTTTTTCCTCTTCACTTGCCTCTTCTCCCCAGTCTCTGTGTTGACTTTCCCTGTCTGTTCTACTTATTGTATATGTAGTGTCTCAAGTCATCACATTTCTTCTGTTCTACATTTATATCCATGCCCCTGGAGATATTAAAATTTATCTCTTCTGGATTGAGTCAAATAATAGTCCACAAATCTACTTGAAAGCCTACTCATTATAAAATTTACATATTTCCATAACTGATGTGGCTCAGTGGGTTGGGAATTGTCCCACAAAGTTAAAGGTCACCTGTTTGAGTCCTGTCGGGTCACAGGCCTGGATTGTGGGCCAGGTCCTCGGTTGGGGGTGTGCCAAAGCGAACTGATTGATGTTTGTCTTATATATCTGTGTTTCTCTCCCTCTCTTCCTCTCCTTCCTCCTCTCTCTAAAAAATAAACTCTTTTAAAATATTACATATCAAAAATATTTTAATGACATTCTCCTCTAATTTATTCTTTCTAATTTTTCCCATTTTGATAAATGTTACTTCATCTTCCAGTTATTCAGGCAAAATCTTTAGTTTTGTTTTTGGCTGTCCCCTGTCGTCAAACCCTATATCTAATCTCTCAGCTAACTTCCCTCCCCTTCCCTCTTCAGAGTTACTATTTTGGTCTAAAGCACCATTATATATCCTTAATAATCCATTGGGATTACTTTTTAGCCTTCTAACCAATTTTTTACCTTCTGTACTTGTTCTCCTATACTCTAGTCTCAAATCAGTAGATATGAAACTAAGATCATGTTTCTTCTCACTGCAGAATCCTTTAATATTTTCAGATCCTATAAAGATTAAAAGCTAAAGACCCACCAAAAGCCATAAAGTTGTACAAGTCCTACTTCTTTTTTAATTTTCTAGGCTCATATCACACCGCTATCACATTTCCTTTCTCTGCTCCAGCCACACTGTTTCCTTGCTGTTCTGAAGCTTATCAAACATGGTCCCAACTTCCTGATCTGTCCCATCAGCTCTGCACATGCATTACCCTGCCCTTTCAAGTCCTTGATCAAATGTTATCTCCTTCCTGGAACCTTATTCTTTGCACACTTACCCCTCTTCACTGTGTTTATCCCTATCATTTATTATCAAATATCACTTTATGTGTTTTTTCAGTGTTTTTATTCGATAAATACTTATGAGAAAAATTAGTCACTCAACATGTCTGCTCCCTTCTCAGTAAGCAAGAGGTATATTTATATAAACCCACTGAATTATGAGAGAGAAACTCACTGGGATCAGTCACAATCATGGCCAAAACTTAATGAAGTCATTATTTCTGTGCAATTCTAACATAATTACATTCTAAACTACGCAGGAGCTCAGAAAATAGCCTTTCTAAAAATATTGCTCGGAGAATTTTAATTTAGTAATAAAAGAGTCAAAATTAATAATATAACTAAGAAAAACTTATGATAGATTGGGAAATGTCAAAAAATATACACATTTTAAATCAGTTAGTAATAATTGATGTAACTGATAGTTCTAAAATTGAAGACAAATAAGAAAAGCAATTCAGAATTATAACTAAAGTAAAATACTGCATGATAATCTTAGCCTATTTTTTCTTTTTAAAAGTAAACAAATATTAGAAAGAAGAAAAGTTGTTAGGAATATATATCAGGAAGAGTAAAGTAATAAATGGTAATGGAAAAACACAATAAAAATGCTTATAGCGAAAAGAAAATACAATATATTTTGCTATATGATAAAAATTCAAGGAAACATAAATTAAGAGATTTTAGCAAACATCCCTCAATCTCTGACAAATCACATAATTAAATAGAGAATAACACAGACAATATAAAAATAAAGTTAATTAATAGATATATAATTAAACTACTCTACTCCAAATTTAATAAATATATTTTATTTTCAAGATATACTGAACATTTTAAACATATTAATATGTATATGATACAAGTATGTTCTAGGCCCTGATCAAGCTTTATCCGTATTTTTCACATTACATTACATAGAACAAGAAGATTACAAAAGTTTAAAATTTAAAACTTGCTCTCAGCATATTTTTTAAAAATTTGTTAAAGGACAAAACAATTATGTAATGATAGATTACCTGTGAATTCACAAATGAACTCTAAGAAAAAATTGATGATCTAAGCATTAAACTCAAGAAGTATATAGTAAATACAACTGCAACAAATACATAATATAAATACAAATATTAACCAAAAAACAGACAATAAAACAAAAATACAAAGTAAAATAGACTACCGTCTTAAAATATGCTTTAATTTTTTAAAAGAGAGAATAGATGGGAGAGAGAGAGAAGGGGAGAGAAACTTGATGCGAGAGAGAAACACTGATCAGCTGCTTTTCATATGTGCGCTGGCCCGGAACTGAACCCACAACCCAGGCATGTGCCCTGACAGGAATCAAACCAGAGAACTTTTGCTTTGCTGGATGATGCCCAACACACTGAGCCACACTGGTCAGAGCTTAAAATATGCTTCATAAAACAAGAACCAGAAATAAGTAAATTTGTAAAAAAATATTAACTATATTTAAATAATTATTTTAAAATTTCTGCACTTATAATGTAGTTGAGTTGATTTTGTAAAACAGAAATAACTAAAATTGCCTCTACGTTCAACTAAAGGGACTAATAATCTTGGAGAAAGTTAATTCTCCAGAAGATAGTGGGTCCAGAGAATAATTTATGTGAATTTATTTTCACCCTTTCAAATATGATTATTATGTTATGATGTGTTTCAGAGAATGATTAATATGAAAAGACATATGGAGACTTCTCTATCTAGTTATATTAATCTTTATACAAAGTTTGAAATGACAGAATTAAAAATATAGTGACTAATGTCACTTATTATTATAAATGTGGACATTCTAAATAAACTACCAGCAAACCAAAGTCAGCATTACATTTAATATAATTTTGTGTGTAACTCTGCCTTTTAAACAAATTTTGAATTCTGCCTGTCCTTTATTTCTGACCATTACTTCTATTAACAGTGCTCTGCTTTGTTTTATAAAGATCTTTCTTGTCATGTGAAATTTTTTTGAAGCTGTCAATCAGCACTCCCTACTCTTGTCACAAGAGTGAGAAAATGAACAACTCTAGCCTATCAGACTACTTTATTCTTCCTGGCTCACATTTCCAGCCTGTGTTGATAAACTTTCTTCTTTTGTTGTAACGTCTTACAATTCAGTCTTAATAACAGAGACAATAGTCTCTCTTATTATTATATAGTCTCCATTACAACAGAGATTATATATATATATATATATATATATATATATATATATAACATATATATATAATCTAACACAATCAAATAAGATTTATCCTAGAAATTTAATAGGTTTTAAATTAGAAATCAATTATCATAAGGCAAATAAGAAATATCACCTCAAGAACCTGAATGTCATTTAATAATCTTTAATACTAACAAATATAGAAACGTAGAAATGCAGGAATATTTCCTTAAAACTGTATAAAATATGGACTTTAAATAAAAAACCAACATGAAACTTGATGAGGCACATGAGTTATACTCATTAGAACCACGAGGAAAACAAAGATGTCTCTAATAGTTATTGTTATTTTGTATGATTCTGGAACTGTGGCAATACATGAATAAACAAAACAGATATAAGAGAAAAGTAACTGTTGAAACTGAAAGTATAAAGTTAAAATTTTCCAATGACACAGTTATATGTCCAGAAGCTCCAGAGGGCCAATTAGAACTATTAGATTTAATAAGAAAGTTTATTAAAGTTAGATATATAATAAATATACTTGTAATAACATCTCTAATCTTATTTGGGAATAAATGTCCATGGGAGGTGGTAGTGGGAGTGTGTGGGAATAAGCTGTTGCTTTAATATCCAAATAATAGAGTGTGGGAAACCACCATCCACACTACAGGGAGTCCACCCGGTGTTCCTGAGAATCCCCAAACAGGTCGTCTTTACATATCTCACAGAAATATCCTGAAGCGTCTCTGCCCAGCAACTTTAGCTTTTCCATAAATAGTTCTCCAAGCTGCTACAGCTTTCCTGCTCTAGTATCCTTCAAATTATTTTTTTATTTCCTCAAATTAAAGCTAAAACAAGGCTACTCTGGTTTAACAAATTTTAACAATTCTTGAGGACGACATAAAGGAATTGCAATCCATGAAACCTGAAAGCCAGATAATCAGGTCTGATTTCTCCCTTGGTCTACTGGCTAGAACCCTCCCTGAGAGCTCCCTTTCCACTTGGATTTAGCCTGAACCGTGGTATCTTTAAAAAATCTCTCTCTCTAGAGCACCATATTCAATGAACTCAACTTCCAGCAGGGTGTCCCCTACCCCAGCTCTGCCCAATAAAAAAGAATGATTTTTTATGGCTGGTGCGGCTCAGTGGATTGAGTGCCAGCCTGAGAACCAAAGGGTGGAGGGTTCCATTCCCAGTCCAAGGCACATGCCTGGGTTGCAGACCAGGTCCCCAGTAGGGGCCATGCGAAAGGCAATCACACATTGATGTTTCTCTTCTTCTTTCTCTCTCCTTTGCCCTCTCTCTAAAAAATAAATAAATAAAATCTTAAAAAAAAAGAATGAAGGAAAAGAAAAGAAATATACATATAGTTAATAATCTTATTAGAGATGCCCTTGTGTTCTGAATGAAAACTAGTTTGTTATTAAACAGAATGTAATAGCTCAATCAGAAGCATCAGTCTTTGGGTATCACCCCATATTCAAACTCTGAATAACAAAAACACTCGCTAGTATGGTCACTCTTAAGAAGGGGAATATGCCTCCGAAACAAAGTTAGCTTCTGTCTTTAAAGTTTTTAAAGCCAAGGGGGAAGAAAGTGCTGGAGTTGTGAAAATAGCATTTTGCCTTGACTACTAATTATGCAAATATTCAGACCTGTTGGGCCTAATCTCAGAATAGTACCATTCCTAGTAAAGTAAAATAAAATAGAAAAATTAAATAAGCGATATGTATTTCAGCAATAACCAGGAATGCATAATGTATATTTTTTAAATAGCTGAATTATAGCATCTGCCCTCAAATAAACTGCCACCAAATAACCATAAAAGGAAATGGGTGGGAACATGTGAATAAAATCACAAACCTTACTGGGAACATAAAAATAATTTGAATAATTTAAAATATGATTCACATTTTCTATTATTTCTTGCCAAATTCAAGATGATTTCAATAAAAATCTCACTTATATTGACATGGGAAGAAATACATATATTTAGCAAAAAGAATAAAACTCTAAAATTATTTATCCTGTAAAAGTCTATGTGATTTCAAATCACAGGGTGTTAAAAAAAAGAGTAATGTGGAAGAGTAGTTTTATAAGATATGAATACACTTTAGCACTAAAATAATTAAACTAGTCCTGCTGTCGGGTTAAGAATGATTAGAATTGGCAAGACCACAATTGAATAGAAATAATTTTGGTCTAAGATGTATATTTTTCCATAAATAATTTTGAAACCAATGTTTAAGTATATTTTTATTATTTAGTTAACTTTATTGAGGTGGCAATGGTTAATGAGATTAGATTGGTTCAAGTGTACATTTCTATGGTACATCGTCTGTATATCGCATTGTGTGTCCACCACCCAAAGCCAAATTTTCCCTCGCTGTCTATTTGACCCCCTTTATCCTTCACTACCTCTACCCTCCTTCCCTCCAGTAACCACCATACTGTTATCTGTGTCTAGGAGATTTTGTTTGTCTTCTTTGTTTATTTGTTGCTTTCAGTGTTATATCCTACATACGAGTGGCATCATAAGGTTCTTCACTTTTTGTGTCTTATTATTTCACTTAGCATGATGTTCTCAAGATCCATCTATGCTGTTGCCACTGGTGGGAATGTGACCTGATACAGCCACTATGGAAAACAGTATGGAAACTCCTCAAAAAATTAAGAATAGAGTTACCATATGACCAGCAATCCCTCTTCTCATTATCCACTCAAAAACTTTAAAACATTTATTCACAAAGATATAAATATTTTCAAAAAAGTAACTTGTTTTCATGTCACAGCATGCAACAAAACAAATGCCAGGTAAATTGTTGATTGTAAAATAAAACACAACAGGATATTTTTCGTTTGTTTGTTTTTTTATACTCACCCAGGGACATTTTTTCATTGCTTTCAGAGGGAAAGGAAAGGGGTGGGCAAGAGAGAAAGAGAGAGAGAGAGAGAGAAAGAGAGAGAGAGACAGAGAGAGAGAGAGAGACAGAGAGAGAGAGAGAAACATTGACTAGTTGCTCACTCATATGTGTCCTGACTAGGGATTAAACCTGCTACGTATGTATGGGTATTGATCAGGAATCAAACCCATGACCCTTTGGTTTATGGGACAACCTTCCAACCAACTGAGCCACACTGGCCAGGGAAAAACAAGGTTTGTTTGTTTGTTTTCTTTAATCAAATTACTAGGGAGAATTTGTTTTATCTTTAGAGACTGAGAAGACAGGTTTGACTACCTAAACATTTCTGCGAAATTAAAGTAAAGCCATATGAAGAATCAAGAATAACATATACAAATACATATATAAATAAACAAAGTTGAAAAAACTAAACAACAAATTAGTGAAATATTTATAATACATACAATAAAGGAGTAGTATTATTAAAACATAAAGAAGTCAAAATTATGTTTTTCAAAAATTAAAACTTCATAGAGTTTTAGAGTAGAAATCATAGACAATAAGCAGGTGGAGACAAATTACATACACATAAGAAGTAAAAATGACTGGCAATTTTCTGAAACAAAAAAATCAAACTCACTTAAAGCTGAAGATTTAAATATATAAGAAGGAAATATTTAAGCTATCAATATCTGTAAGAATTTATATATTTTTTAAGTAGCTATGTTCTGGAAAGTGTAATTGATATTTTCTTACAAAGCTGATAATAATGTGAATGAATGAACAAGACTTTCTTTAAAACAATCTGGGAATATTTACCAGGAGCCTTAGACATGTTTATATTCTTTTACTCAAAAGTTCTAGTTCAGCCCTGGCTGGTATAGCTCAGTGGATTGAACGCTGGTTTGAAAACGGAAGGGCTGCTGGTTTGATTTCCAGTCAGGGCATATGTCTGGGTTGCGGGCACAGTCCCCAGCGGGAGGATGTGTGCGAGGGAACCATCCAGT
Organism: Micronycteris hirsuta; assembly: GCA_004026765.1. Taxonomy (NCBI): domain Eukaryota; kingdom Metazoa; phylum Chordata; class Mammalia; order Chiroptera; family Phyllostomidae; genus Micronycteris; species Micronycteris hirsuta. The sequence continues at coordinate 13,538 of PVJI01002308.1, read as the reverse complement.
GATGTTTCTCTCCATCTCTTTAAGGAAAAAAAAAGTTCTAGTTCAGAATTTTAAAAAATTCACTGGAAACTATTTTAAAAAATCATACATGTGGGGGGAAAAAAGTACATATAACTACCAAAAGTATTTCTGTGTTTATAATAGCAGAGTTAAATGTAAAATAATGGTCTAGAAATAGTTAAATCATTAAAAATACTAAAATAATCTTATTAAATTTTAAGTATTATTAAAACAAAGTCTTAAAATTCTTAAGATATAATACTGAATTAAAACAAAATTTAAATTGATTGTAAAATTACAGTTTTTTTATTTCTATTGTATAAACAAGTACATTTAAAATGAGCTACAATTAACATACCTCAGTAAACAGTAGATGCCCTTCCTTCTTTGTCACTCTTTTCTCTTTCCCCCTACTTCCTTACTTCCCGAGTCTTCTACAGTTAGCGAGAATTTATTTTGTAATAAGAAAGTGTAAAACAAAAACAGAGGAGTTGCACAGAGAAAGAGCTCTAGGGAATTTACAAGATAGACAAAACTGTTAGGTGAGTGGCAAAGTTGTTAATTATTCTTTCCAAGGCAACTTTTTGGTTAACCCATTTAGCTTCTGCGCCACATTTGTTTCGGTCTGCTCTCCCCACACCGGTGGTGCCACCTCAGCCTTCTGCAGGTACTGCCCTTCATCTCTTCAGCCTCTGAACTTTGCTGTGAAGCAACGCTGACTCACAGGGATTCCTTTCTACGCGGACCGTACTCACTTCGGGGAGATCGTAAACCCGTTTCATGACTTTCAAAACTCTCTCTGTATTGAATGTATGTGTAGCCTGGATCTCTCCTCTGAAAATCAGTTAAATATACCTAACTCTGTATTTGGCATTGCCCTTTGGACCTATAATAGGCATCTCAAACTTAACATATTCAACAGCAAAACCCTACCATCCTCCCCAAACTATAAATGCCAATCTATCCTCCCAGCAGTTCTGGACAAAAAAATTGTGGAGTTATTCTTGACTCCGCTGTATAGTTCATGACCACCATTCAACCCGTTATCAAATCCTGTTGCTTCTATCTTAAAAATACACCCATGTGTCAATCATTTGTCAACACATGGGCTACTACTTCATCACAGATCTGAGCTGTAATTAGCTCTTGCCTGCATGACCACAATAACTGCAGCCTGGTATTCCTTCTTTCAATCTTATCACACAGAGCACAGATGACTGGCTGCAAAAAGTTTATATATCTCTCTGATCAAACAATTAAGTGACTTCCTATGCCACATTCTCTCTTCTGTCCTCTTATGTCATCTCCTACCACTTTTCTTCTTTTTCATTTCTTATGAGATTGAATTTGCTCTTCCTGGAACCTCTTTCCCTTAATTATCTGCAGGCTATTTCTAGCCCTTCCCACATCAGTAGTACTTCATATTTCCTTTATCCTACTTTTTGTCATTTATTTTATCCATTTCTCACCATTTATATATATATATATGGTTTGTTTGTTTACTGATTTATTATTTGTCTCTTTCTTTTAGAATCTAAGCTCCAAGAAGGATGAAATATTGAAGCTTAGTACAGTGTCTGGCTCATATTTCATGCTCAAAAATTACTTGTTGTATAAATAAAGAAATATATCTCACATGTCACATTAGTCTACAATACAAGCCAAAACCATTAGTTTAAAAATTCTATAAGAATAAATCAAGTTTACTAAAATATTTATATCAACCTTGGTTAATGAATGAAATGCTAATAAATTATGTCAGAAATACATAAAGGCATTAAAAACCTTCACACCTGAATGCTGTCATTTTATGAGTTCCTCATGTCTGTACCATACCCACTCTTCCAGATTCTCATAAATGTACCAGTGGCCATGATATTTCTTGTCAACTTATAATCAAGATACCAAGTGTCATGAACATAATGATTATTTCCAGTTCATTAAAAAATACCTCTCCTCTAAAAGTATAAATTTAGTGACAACATCAAAACTCCGTAAAATGTAATGTGACTCTTCCATTAAAAAATTTAAATATTTTAAATTATTATCATATCTGCTTCCCAACTATTGCTCCATATTCCATATTTATTTGTTTTATTTCAGATTTTTAGATTGTGTTATAGAATGCATCTTTATTCCCAATAAATTATTGAAAATCAAAGTATTTTAGACCAAATGTTCTCTTTTAATTTTTTTTTAATCTATCAATTTGAGATAGAGAGAATGATCAATTTTTGTTGTTCCCTATATTTATACATTTGTTTGTTGATTTTTATATGTACCTTGACCGGAAATTGAACCCACAACCTATGCACACCGGGATGATGCTGTAACCAGCTGATATACTCAGCCCAAGCCAGATCTGATGCTTTCTTAAGTCAATAGTTTACAAAGGCAAAAGTCCAAACTTTAGAAACATAGTTATATATTGACAAATAACTGACACATTGCGTTGTAGTGGGTCCACATGTGTGAATATATGTCATATTAGAAGAAAGAGCGCTTGGTGAGTTGTCTTTTGATTTTACTGTGTCTTATTCCTGAAAATCGTTTGTGACTTTGATTTGATCCTTATCCTCATGGAAATTCTACCAAAATGTTTTTTGAGATGTATCTGAGGGAATGTAGGAGGATCTTTATACTAACTTTATTAATCCCCTAGATATTTAACATGTTTATTTTCAATCTCTTAGGACCTGTGCTATTCACCTAGCCTGATAAAGCTGCAAAATTTTGATGTTAGCTTCTTTGAAATGGATATATTTCGGTTACCTGAGATAAAAAGAGATCAAAGTAAAGATACATTGGATTACAAAGAATATCAGCAAAATATATTGCAGGACTCAATGAAAAACAACATTCATTATCAGTTAGGATCTAAGAGCAAATCTCATGTTTGGACAACGGCCCTGGTAATCCTGCAGCATTTCTGGCAGTTGGCCTGGAAGGATGGAATTCAACTGTTACTGAGATGGGAAAGCATTGTAAGGATTAGGGACTATTAAAGTGTTATGCTGAGTTCAGATCCCAAAGGGCTTTGTATCATTAAGTTATTGATGCATAACCAGTCTTTATTATTATATATAAGTTATCATCTCATGATCTGGGCTAGAATTTGCTGACCTCAGCTGGACTCACTCATGCATCAGTGATTAATATTATGGTTGGGGTTGACTGGCTTAACACGGCCACACTCACATGTTTCGTGCGAGGTCAGCTGTTGACTAGGGCAATGGATACGACTGGGCCAGATGCCTCAACACCTAGAAGGCTTATTCACTTGATGGTATTAGGATACAGCAGAACAGAATAATGCAACATCTCCTGAAGCCCGGATTCGGAATTGGCAAATTGTCGCTTTCAGAACACTCTACTTGACAAAGCAAGTGTAAAGATGGAGAATTATTCGGATCTTGATGACAGGAGCTACAAAATCACATAAAAGATGTATAGAGGCCAAGAGGGTGAAGACTACAACTACTAAGTTACCAATGTATTGTAGACAATAAATAGCAAATTAAGGTTTGTGGTATAAATGGATAATGGTAAGTTATTCCATTTCTCCATATGCAGAATGAAGCAAAATCAGAATTCAGGTTTTGAAAGTAACATGGGAGCAATAAAAATTTGATTGGAAGTGGGAATAAACTGAAGGCAGAATAAAACAGTAGTCACATTATTCAAATATACATTAGCATAGTAATGAAAATGAATTCAGTTTGTATTTTAAAGGAATAGAAAAGCTGAGTTGTAAAGGTATAATTGACGAAAGCATGGAACTTCCAAATACTAAGAGAATAAAACCACTTCTAAGCTCTTGCACCTTGGGATTTCTTAGGCTTTTTAAACATGAAAGTCAAAAAGAAAAAAAAATAGTTTTGAACAAAATATAATAGGACTGGATTTAATCATGCAGCATTTGATTTGTTTTCTTTTGGTATGGAAGAAAATGGCATTCCTGCTGGAAATCACCATAATCAGTTAGCAACATAACACTAGAATCCCCTTACAAGGAGCATGGTCCTCCCACAAACTTGCATTTACTCCTATTCCCTTCCCTTTGGTGTCTTTTCTTGCATGGGGAAATTCATATCTTTCCTTTCATGAGCTTTTTAATCAATATTCTTCAGGTTATACTCCTGAAGACTTTCAAACTTAGATTATCCTCATAAGAAAAACTATAAATCTGTGAACTCACTGAGTTAGAACAAGCCAAAGTAGTCTCACAATCTACAGATATTTTCCTCACCTAGAATTTCTCCATGTCCTTAAATTTATCAATAGCTACTTCTAGAACCAATTTAACTTGTTTTTAAAACTGTTTTCCTTCAGGAAGCATCATATATTTTTAATTATCAATGTCATAGAACTAAGAGGGTAAATTATTCTTTTTTGAATTAGTTCATTTTCTTAACCTGATATATTCTTTTGATAAAGAACTCTTAATTCAGACTTTTTAAATTACCTGAACTTGTGTGAAAATAATAACTATCATTTATTATATGATTTCTTTTTCAAGGATATTATGAGTTGAATTGTGGGTGCCCAAAATTCGTAGCCTTAACTCATAGTACCTGAGAAAATGACCTTATTTGGAAATAGGATTGTTGCAGATGTAATTAGTAATGGTCATTAGGATGGGCTCTAATCCAACATAACTGGTGTCCTAAAAACACAAAATTTGGATATAGAGACATACACAGAGGACAATATGTAAGTATGAAGGCAGATAGGTATCTGCAACCAAAATGAATGACAAAGATTCCAGCAAAACAACGTAAGGTAGAGGAGAAAAAGAAGACAGATCCTTACTCATCACCCTTGGAATGGGTTGCCTTAAGACTATAACATAGAAACCCTGCCTAGTTTTAGCCTGCTGACTTGCAAAATTCACTCCAGATGCAATATCAAATCTTACCCAGTCTTCATCCTGCAGACTTGCCCTACAGACTTTGTATGTGCCAGTCCCTACAACTGCATTAGAGAATTTCATAAAATAAGAATCTCTTTTCAATAGATGGATAAATAGATGTTAGGTAGTAAAGACATAGATATATGGATAATTATCTCTATATCTATCTATATCTACATATTGAGAAATTCTGTTGATTTTATTTCTCTGGAGAACCCAGAATGATATAAAGAAATTATGTAATAGCCTAATGAGGCAGTTACAATCTCTCTTATTTTATATATAGCACTGATATTCAATAAGCTTAGTAACTTGGCCAAGGTTACTGAGCTTGAAATGACAAAAAACAAACAAACAAACAAACAAACAAAAACTCCAACTCTGATCTCTGACTCTGCAGCCCATTACTGTAGGCACTGTGATGCTCAGTAATATCCTAATTCAGATTGTTAAAAAAATCAAAATTCAACTCAATAAATTTGAAGATCTAGTAGGCTTTATTCAGTGATTCATGAATTGGGCAACATATCATCTAGCAAACAGAAAGGAGTTCCAAGATGTTGTACAAAATAGGTGGCTTTAATGGTAGAAGATGGTGGGAAAAGGGAAGTTTCTGTAACCATGCAGAAACTTCATTTCTTTAATATGGCCTTTTCTCCTATCTTTCCTTTGGATGCAAACGGGCCTCATCCGGCGCCCTGACTCACTTGCCTTCTTCTCCCTTGCATGTTCACTCCCTGATTTATTAAACCCTCAAGACAATGAGGGCCCTGGTCAGCCTTAAACAATCTTAGGAAGAAAGCTTCGGGTCTATTGAGCACAACGACAGAGTTTCAGTTAAACTAAATATAATATCTAGGTCTCAGTTGTGTTTCAGCTTCAGACCCAGAAAATCAGTGAAACTAGACATAGTTATACCAGGGCTGACATCAGGACCAGATAAACTGATCAACTAACTCCCACCCTAGTGCTAACTAACTAGTAGAGATGTTACTATAGGTAGTTAACTAGTTATTAATAAAAGAAAGAGAGCATAGGGAATTGAACATTGAGTTTAATAAACTGGGAAGCATGAGCCTGTTTTCTTCACCAGGAAGTTACAGCTTCACACCCCTCAGGGGATTACACAGTGCTCTTCCAAGGGAAGGAACACTCCTCCCTTGCCCCGAGTCCAGTACCAGATTGCTGTGGGGTACTGGGAGAGGTGCTGGACCATAGAGGCCTGTTACTATAACTAAGGGATGGACTTTACAGAAGCTCACGAAAGCTTGAGAAATTCATTGGTTATTTTGAAAATGCACCTGGTCCATCCCAAATCAAAGCTAGTATAATCCCAGGGGAACAAAGAAGTGCGCTCTCTCTCTCTCTCTCTCTCTCTCTCTGTCTCGGGAACCCAGACTCGCCGTATTTATTCATGCAATCTGTCACCCAGAATCATGATACCATGTGGGTCTAGCAGCTACTGGGATCCATAGCAGATGACATAAGCTCCAAAGGACTGAACTATAACATGAAGCAGGGACTCTGGACATTGGCTTTTGTTTTGGCTTTGCTGAGAATATGGTGGATTGTTTCCATGGTAGGACAGAGGGAGATGGGAAGTTAGAAACCCAGGGGCATATTTCCACCAAATAAACAATCTTGCCACACCACAATCTCCATTGCGTGGGTCCTTGGAATGCTGCGCTCACAATCCCATGGAGGAGCCTGATTTCCACCCACAACAGAGAAAGAATGACCCTGATTGGACCCTAACTCCCTTAGTCACCATGATTAATGATTTGTCCCCTATATAACACATCCCCTGGAAGCCATCAGGGAGCTAGGTCTTTGAGCATTAGCTCACCTGCGAACCTAGGTGTGGGCCATTTCCTCAAGTAATGAACTCTTACTTTATTTGCTGCAAAATCCTGTTCACATTTGACTGGGCTCTGATGCACCCAGGCAAACAGACCCCTTTAGTCTGATCACATTTCCAGCAAAGGGTGGAGTACTGAAGGCAGGGTCAACTTTCTTTGGGGTAGTGTTGGAGTCTATCAGGTAGATTATCTCACTATTGCTGACCAAGTAATGTCAGATTGACTGATTAAAAGTCACATTTCTGTTACAGGCTGAAACTGCAATTAAGTCTTGGTTTGCTGTTATGGGACCTAGCACAAGTGACTTAATTTGAGGCCTGTTGTTTGTTCTTAACAAAACTGTTTTCCATTTATTTTTATATGACTTGAGGGAGAATATTTCTCTGTTATTCTTTTAGTAAATTGATAGAAACTGCAATTGCATTTTCCATAGCACATACTTATAATTTCAGTAATGTGGATGTTGAGAAGATGCAGTGCCTTAGAAGATATTTCAGGCATTTTGCTCAAACATTTTAGATCATTAAAGTTAGTCTGATTGTGAACTCCTATCTGAACCCAAAATATGCAAGAAAATGCTACTGTAGAAGGTAGGAATTAATCATAATTTCACTTTAGACATTTTTAAACTAGCCTCATCAATCTCAAAGTGAATCCTCACAACCATAGTATCTGCTTCCTGTATTCAATTTGGAAATATTTTTCCTTTACTATATCTAAAAATATATACATTAAGCACCTCCAGTCAAGATGGTGGCATAGGTAAACGTGGCTCACCTCCTCATACAACCACATCAAAATTACAACTAAATTATAGAAAAACCATCACTCAGAACTGGCAGAAATCGAGTTGAATGGAAATCTGACAACTACAGACTTAAAGAAACCACACCCATCCAGACTGGTAGGAGGAGTGGAGATGCAGAACGGGCTGGTCCCACACCCACATGTGGTGGATAAAAATTAGGGAAGGATATCTCAGGAGTGAGGAATTCCAGTCCTGCACCAGGTTGCCAAGCCCAGGGTTGCAGTGCCAGCTGGATATGTCCCTATAACCTCTGGCTACAAAACCAGCAGGGATTGAGTAGGTAGAAGAAACATCTGGAGTCTCAAGCAGTCCCTCTTAAACACAGGTGGCAAACATAAGGCCTGTGGGCCAAATCCAGCCCTCCACTTTGTTTTACCTGGCTGAGCACCTTGTTTCTACCCGGCGGCAGCACCGAGCTCTTGCTTAACTGTGGAGTTACATTTGTACAGTCCTAAAATTACATTTGGCCCTTTGAAGGCAACTGCAAGACTGATGTGGCCCCTGGTGAAAATGAGTTTGACACCCCTGCAAAGAATCCACACATGAACTTACTCAGACTTACTCGCTCTGAGCTCTAGCACGGGGGCAGCAGCTTGAAAGGCATCAGTGCCATACAGGGAGAAATCGAAATGTCTGGAATCAAGGAGAGAGCTGAAGAACATATTTCTCCCAGACAGAAAGGCAGGCGGAGGCACGCAGCCAGCAAGAAGGTGCCATTCTGAGACTCCATCAACCCGGTTAATACTATTTGTTCCACCTTAGGCTCAGTCCCTTAAGGTGGGAACTTAAGGTTCAGTCCCTCCCAACTTACAGCTGTTAACAGTAGCTTTTCCATATGAATGGCTGGTCTTGGCTCAAGCTTTACAACTTCTAAATCCTTTCCAACTAGCAACAGCTGGCCTCAGTGGAGCCTAGCTCTAGTACCTTTTGCTAAGTGGACCAAGGTAAAATGATAGCAGCTGCTAGCCTAGATTCACAGCTTGGGAAAAATACAGGTGGGGGCTGATCATGGCCTGCAGCACCCAGGAAACCCCAGGGCCAGCATACCCAAGGACAGCTACAGACCACATTGGGCACCACCATCCTGCCCCTTCATAGCTGATCCTCCACAGAAGGCAGAGGTTGGTGATCAGTAGTCATAGTCAATACTTCCAACAGCATAGCCTGGATAAATTGCTCCCATTGACCTGCCAACAGCAACCAAGGCTCAACTACAAGGGAAGGATATACTCAGCTCACACAAAAGACACACCTTGAGTATCAACTTGAATGATAGGGGAGGCTGTGCCCCTGTACCCTACAGGACACATATTACATTAGGCCACACTACCAAGACAATGATAGGGGAGGCTGTGCCCCTGTACCCTACAGGACACATATTACATTAGGCCACACTACCAAGACAGGGAGTTATAGAAGCTCTACCTAATACATAGAAACAAACACAGGGAGATTGCCAAAATTAGGAGACAAAGAAACATGGCCCAAATGAAAGAACAGATCAAAACTCCAGAAAAAGAGCTAAACAAAATGGAGATAAGCAATCTATCAGATGCAGAGTTCAAAACACTGGTCATAAGGATGCTCAAGGAATTTAGTAAGGGCATCAACAGCATAAAGAAGATCCAATAATAAACAAAGAATGCACTAATTGAAATAAAGAACAATTTATGCCCTGGCTGGTATAGCTCAGTGGATTGAGCACGGGCGGCGAACCAAAGGGTCGCCAGTTTGATTCCCAGTCAGGAAACATGCCTGGGTTGCAGGCCAGGTGCCCAGTGGAGGTCACATTAGAGGCAACCACACATTGATGTTTCTCTCCCTCTTTTTCTCTCTCCCTTCCCTGCTCTCTAAAAAGAAAGAAAGAAAGAAAGAAAGAAAGAAAGAAAGAAAGAAAGAAAGAAAGAAAGAAAGAAAGAAAAAACAATTTACAGGGAAACAACAGTAGAGTGGATGAAGTCAAGAACCAAATCAATGATTTGGAACATGAGGTAGCAAAACAAGAAGAATAACAAGAAGAAAAAAGAATCCAGAAAACAGAGGACAGTGTAAGCAGCTTCTGGGACAACTCCAAGCATTCCAATATTGACATAATAGGGGTGCTAGAAGAAGAAGATAAACAGCAGGAAAGTGTAAATCTATTTGAAAAAATAATGAAAGAACTTCCCTAATTTGGTGAAGGAAACAAACATGCAAGTTCAGGAAGCACACATAGTCCCAAACAAGACAGCTACAAAGAGGTCTACTTCAAGACACATCATAATTAAAATGCCAAAGGTTAAGGATAAAGAGAGAATCTTAAAAGCAGCAAGAGAGGGACTTCCAGCCAAGATGGAGGTGTAGGTAGTCACACTATGCCTTCTCACACAACCAAAAGAGGGAAAACAACAATTTTAAAAACAAAAAACAACCAGATCTGACAGAAAATCAAACTGTATGGAAGTCCCACAACCAAGGAGTTAAAGAAAACATGTTCATCCAGACCGTTAAGCGGGGCGGAGCTGGGCAGAGAGTTCTTGGGGGAGATAGTGGTTTGTGGAGTGGTAGGGCTACGGTGCAGCTGCCCAGAGAGGCCGTGGCTGGTGCAGGCCTCCTGTGGCTGGGCAACCCAGGCCCATTGGGGCCGAGACTTGTGGATTGAGCGGTTCCTCATGCACGTGTAGATAGACCAGGAGGAAAATCTGGGGAGTGGAGCAGACCACGCAACCCACCAACGCAGGGAAATAAAGCCTCAAACCACCCATAGAAAACACCTGTGGGCATTGAGGCAGTGGTGGGAGGAACTCCCAACATCACAGGAGAGTTCATTGGAGAGACCCACAGGGACATAGATCTGCACAGGCCCACCCACTCGGGAACTGGAGCAGAGGGACCCAATTTGCTTATGGGTGTCAACAAGGTGACTGGGAACCTGTGGAGAGCAGAGCAAGTTCCATTGTTCTCTCTCAGGTCTCACCCCCACAGGCAGCATCACAACATAGCTACATGGGTTGCCCCAGCTGGTGAACACCTAAGGCTCCGCCCCTGAAAGTAACAGGTGTGCAGAGAAAAGCAAGGATGGCCCAAATGAAAGAGCAGATCAAAACTCCAGAAAAAATATAACTAAGCCACAAAGAGATAGCCAACCTATCAGATGCACAGTTCAAAATACTGGTAATCAGGACACTCACAGGACTGGTTGAATTTGGTCACAAATTAGATGAAAATATGAAGAATACACTAAGAGAAATGAGGGGAAATATGCAGGGAACCAATAGTGATGGGAAGGAAACTGGGACTCAAATCAATGGAGTGGACCAGAAGGAAGAAAAAAACATTCAACCAGAAAGGAATGAAGAAACAAGAATTCAAAAAACTGAAGAGAGGCGTAGGAACTCCGGGACATCTAAAATGTCCAAACATCTGGGTTATAGGGGTGCCAGAAGAAGAAGAGGAAGACCAAGGGATTGAATACTTATTTGAACAAATAATGAAGGAGAACTTCCCCAATCTGGCAAAGGAAATAGACTTCCAGGAAGCCCAGGAAGCTCAGAGAGTCCCAAAGAAGTTGGGCCCAAAGAGGAACACACCAAGACACATCATAATGACATTACCCAAGGTTAAAAATAAGGAGAGAATCCTAGAAGCAGCAAGAGGAAAGGAGACAATCACCTACAAAAGAGTTCCCATAAGACCATGAGCTGATTTCTCAAAAGAGACTTTTTAGGCAAGAAAGGGCTGGAAAGTAGTATATCAAGTCATGAAAGGCAAGGACCTACATCGAAGAATACTCTATCCAGCAAAACTTTCATTTAGAATGGAAGGGCAGATAAAGTGCTTCTCAGATAAGATCAAGTTCAAGGAGTTCATCATCACCCAGCCTTTATTATATGAAATGTTAAAAGGATTTATATGTCATGGAGGGATATCAACAGGGGAATGGGAGGGGGAGAGAGGAGGAGAAAGTACAGAGAAAAAGTAGCATAAATGGTAGGTAGAAAGCGGACACAGGGAGGTTGAGAATAGTATGGAAAATGTGGAAGCCAAGGAACTTATGTGTATGAACCACGGACAAAATCTAAAGGGTGGGAATGGGGTGGGGTAGGGTGGAGGGGAATAGAGGAGAGAACATGGGACAACTGTAATAGCATAATCAGAATAAAAGGAAAAAAAAAAAAGAAAAAGAAGGGGAAAAAAGCAGCAAGAGAAAAGCAGTTAGTTACCTACAGGGGAGTCCCCATAAAACTGTCAGCTGATTTCTCAAAAGAAACTTTGCAGGCTAGACGGGACTGGTAGGAAATATTCAAAGTCATGAAAAGGAGGAACCTACAATCAAGACTGCTCTACCCAGCAAAGCTATCATTTAGAATCAAAGGACAAACAAAGAGATTCCTAGACAAGAAAAAACTAAAGGAGTTCATCATTACCAAACCATTATTATATGAAATATTAAAGGGACTTATTTAAGAAACAGATCAAAACTATGAACAATAAAATGGCAATAAATATAAACATGCCAACAACTGAATATAAAACAATGAACTAAGGAAACAAGAACAGAGTCAGAATCATGGACACAGAGAGCATGTTGATGGTCTCCAGATGGGAGGAGTGTGTGGGGGAATGAGTGAAGAGGTGAGGGATTAAGAAATACAAATGGGGGCGTGAAAGATGGCGGTGAAGTAGGAGGGAGCGGGATCGACTTCCTCCGGCCCACTGGCGGGATATCTGGCTGATTTTCTGAGGAGCAGAGCGATCACCCAGCTGTATTCCGGTGTGTGGGAAGATTGGCAACCAGGACTGCACATAAAACTGAAAGATCAGCCGGTAGGGAGACTGCTTCGGAGGGAAGGGGTCCCTCGGGCCTCACGGGGAGCTGGGAGGTCTGCAGATCCAGTTCCAGCAGCTTCCCGGTTTGCTCCAGGATCCATGGGAGGGAGCTGGATTGGGGTGTGTGAGTTGCCAAAGCAGGCGCGCGCGTCTGTTGGAAGAGCCTTGGTCCCCAGCAGTCCGGAGGTCGGTGCATACCTGGGGACTGATCTGCAGAGGCTGGCGATCCCAGCAGGAGGAATTGGAGTCTGAATTGAAAGGGAAACCCAGGCCCGGAGCTCCTGGATTGGGCGCGCACCTGGTGGAACTAGTCGGGGGCGGCTGGCGTAGGTGCCCGACCAGGCGCCTAGGCCTGCGGCTTGCAAGCTCAGATTCCAGAGACAAAAGCGATCCACTAATGCAGGGGCACGGTACTCACACCTGGAGGGCCTGAGACACAACCCAGACCTGCGGTGCTGAGTCCCTCCGTGAGAGAGAAACAGAGGAGCTACATTGAGCCCCACTAGGGGAGTCACAGACATCATAAACTCTGACTCAGGGTGGGGGTCAGGCGGCCCAGAGGAGGTGCTGCAAACTCCCGGCAACTCCACTGGTGGCGGAACGGCAGCTAAGAGTGCAGCCCAGGAAGACAGCAGATCTTCCCAGCCTGATGCTGTTGAAGCCAGCCAACAGAAGTATTTTTTTTTAATTTTAATTTTTTATTTTTTTTATTTCTTTCGTTTTCTCCTTGTTTCTTTGGTTGTGTTTCCCCATCCTACTTCCTATCTGTCCCTCTATATTTTTTTAACTCCTTCTACCTTCCCTTCATTTGGTATTCCTAGTTTTCTCTTCCTTTTATTTCCTATTTTTTATTATTTTTTTATTTTAGGTTATTTTCAAATTATTTTCTTCTTTATCTTTCTTTTTCCTAGTCTTTTGCTTTCTTTTCCTTCTTTATCTCCCTTTCCCTCACTTCTTTATCAACAGGTGAGACATTAAAACCTGGAATTGTGAAGAGAATAGAGTGGGACCCAGACAAGAGTCAGCCCAAAAAACAGAGAGTGACACAAAATTAACTTTGCTGCTTCAGAGAACTTGACAGATCAGTTTAAGAACCAGAGGCTAGCAAGAAGAATCCCACAAACAATGGGAAGACAAAGAAACAATCCCC
>PVJI01002307.1:0-148803 GCA_004026765.1 Micronycteris hirsuta | reverse complement strand
GTAATTTGTTCATTGGTTTCTCCCTTTTACAATCATTTAGTTTGATGCCAATGAAAGAGGTTTATGTGAAGTGTGAAGCTATCCTCCAAAAGTTGGTAAAATGTAGGAAAAACTAAGTAAACAGAAAACACCTCCTAAAGTCTAGAATGACGCATAGACAAGGAATTCAAAGGGAGAGAGAGGACCTTGGAGTCAGCCTTGGAGAGGAAGTGAATCCAAAACCAGCCTTGCAGAGAGGCGAGCTTCGGCCTACCTCGGCGGACCCATAGAGACCTGAATAAAGGTGGCCGCCTCTGGGTTTGCGAGGAGCCCGGTCTGAGCAGAGCAAGGCCTCGCTGGCGAGGTGCAAACTGCAAGATGGGCCTCAGAAGGGAGAGCCAGTGACAGAGGGCCCAGGGGAAGGGGAACTGGAATTCGATCCATCGTTTGTCATGGAGACGTTGGTTATTCATCAGCAGGGAACATACTCAGGAAAACTAATGTGCAGGGGGAACTGGGAAGAGGAGACCCCGAAGGTGGAGAGGCCCCATAGGCGGTTAGCTGCCACTGGCTGGGTGGGCTGGAGGGGCAGCTCCGGGGGCCTTCATTAAACAGCCGACTGCGCTCCACATGCAGCCACCTGAACGAAGGCAAAGCCTGAGCTTCGGAGCCCGTGGAAGGCCCCACCCAGCAGGAGGCAGCTGCGCCAGGTGCCACCAGGAGTCAAAGGTGCGGCTTCCTGAAGGGACATGGAGACCCACCGGTCTTTGTGGAGGAGGGAATCTTGGACCTGGATTTGTAAACTTCCCCCACATCTGTGGCTCGAATTTGGTATTTTGGTTTGCTTCTTTTTTAAGGACATAGACCGTTCAGATACCTACAAGGTTTCTACTTTTTACTGTCTCACCATCTTCCTATAATTTCCCCACCTAAATACTGTAAAAACTAATACCTTGAGTCTAGAAAGAAGCCATTCATGTCCACAAAGACAGCAGGGATGGCCTGTGGAGAGGATCCCAGACTTTCCCCATATCCCTGGGGTATCGTGGGGCACAGTAAACAAGGCCTGGAATCAGTCACCTGGATTTTTGTCTTCCTGCCTACATTGCTGCAAAGGACGTCATTATTTCAAGGACTTAGGATGAAGTGAAGATAGCCTCCATCATAAAAATGAAGTTAGGGTGCACCGGTTCACTGGCTGCAGCTAGTAGAACATCTCCCCCACATTTCTCACCCGGCCCCTCTCTCCCAATGATAGCCCTTCTCTGCAGGGTTCAGGGTCTTCCTCCAGGTGCAAAGGCAAATTTCCTGCCCCCAGCTTGCTCCCCAGGTGGGCACAGACCTTCCCGTGTTCACCCCTGGGTCACGTGCTCAGATGTCTCACCTCTCCACACCTCGGCTCGCTGCTTGTGCAGGGGAACCAGTAATAGTGTTAAGCTCATAGTGCTGGTCTTGGTTTGAAGTGGCACTGTGCTAGCAGGACGCTTGTCATTATCACTCCGCCCAGAGAGAAGCCCGCTGGGAGCAGACGGAGGACGAGGGCTGGACCTAGGCCTCTCCGCTCCTTCGTAGACTTGGTCCGCCCAGGGGGCCACGTCGGCCCCCAAGAAGAGAGGTGCACTGTTACTTCACAAGCTTGCACTCAGCTTTAATTTAATTTAGGGGCAACGGCATCTATTGTTATAATTATCCGGTAGCAGGGTAAATTGGCGAGCCCACCATTTTTCTCCGTATAACTCCACGTCAAATGAGTCCTTTAACCAGAGAGGAAACTAACGCACCTTCCGGGCATCTTGACCGCATCGCTCTCAATTGAATATATTTTTAAAATTAACTGATACGTTTGGTTTTTATTCGGAGACATCAAAATCTATATAGACTTATTGAAATTGCAGGATGGAGTAATTTTTGCTAGTATGTCAACAAATACTTTTGAGTTTTTGACAATGTTCTCTTTCTTAAATAGGATCAATTATATAAACATTGGTCCTTTTGAGTTTTCTCAGAACTTGCTTTGAAAGCTGAATTTGATGCTTATGAAATTTGTGACTTTGAAGAATTATACAGTTGCTTTATGATCATCTTTTCTGTTGAAATATACCGCATCTATTGAATAGCCATCATTTCCAAAGCATGTTTCAAAGTTATGATATATTATAGAAATTAAATATTTGGATAAGTAACAGCCAGAAATCACCCCAAATTCAGTCCCTTCTTTGTACAGGGGAGGTAACAGATTCAGAGAAATTAAGTAACCTGTCCATAATTAACTTCTTGTAAGTTGCAGCTACTATGTTATGGAAATATCATATTATAAGTTATTTGCCTTGAAGTCCAATTTTTTCCCACTATGCCAGTATACTCCAGTGTTACCATGTCCATTTCATAGAGAAACAAATCTGCTTTGCAGCTGGACAATGGCCACTGTGTAGGAATTTTCACTGTGTATCTGATGGAAAATGTAAATATTTCACTGAGAATTGGGCCAAGATCTATGATGTCTCTGAGTGCGCGAGTGATCGGGATCCCCGTCCAGAAGATCAGCCCGTCCTTGAGCTCTCAGACTGAGGCGGCTCGGTCACCCCACTCCGTCGTCAAAAGGAGAAGAAGAGAGATACCCAGCTGGGAATCGAGACCTTCCTTCAAAGCTTTTGTCTTCAGAGGAAAGAAATCATGTGAATTCCATTAATGTCAACAAGATCTGAAAAGAATTGAAGTGTTGAGGCCAGTGGGCCCCTCCGGCATGCCAGAGGCTGCGGTCTCGAGCTTCTGCTTGCAAGCCCGTCATGACTGAGTCACACCTCCCCGCCATGAGTCAAGACTTTGGAACTAGCTGTGGTCAGTCATACTTAAAGGTATGTTGAAAACCCTCACTTTACAAGAGGATGTGAAGTCACCCAGGGGAGGGTTGGCTAAGCTTAGACCAAACACAGAAACACCCGGAATTCTGAAGGGGATAACACATGATACAGTTAAGGAAAAAAAAAAATAGGTCCCCTCAGAGCAAAGCTAAAAAAAGAAAGTGAAAGAAGCATTTGTTTAGGATTCTACAGGGGTATAACCTCAAAACATCTCCCCAAAGGGCTCCTTCTCTAACTCAGTGCAGAAAAATGAATTCGGTCCTTGACTTTCTTCCCATCTGCCCTTTCTCTTCTGTTTCCTCATCTCCAGAAAGGATCAGACTAAAATTCACAGTGGTTTCCACTGTAATTTTCCAGACGTTGTAGGAGAAAGCCTTTTTATTCCAAAACAGATAACACTATTTCTATAAAGTAAATTGAGTTCAAGCTAACTCCAAATAAACAGACACTTCTGGCAAAACAAATGTTGACAATTTAATCTAGCTCTTGAATTGAAAATTTCTTGAAAGAGCAAATATATCTGTGTCTCTCTTTTCTCTCTTTCTGTATTCTGATTAAAAAGGGGAAAAGCTCAAAAGCAACCATTTCTAAACTCATACCTATTATGAGTTATCTTTTTAATGACATTTTTTAAGTGGATCGTCTTTCTAATAAGTCTCTTTTGGAAATGTTCGTTTATTCTGCGAAAACTGGCTTAGCCAGCGGAAAGTACAGACGGGGAATTACCGTTCAGATCCTCTCTGCCTTCCAGCTGCAAAACCCACTAAGCCCACAGGGGGAATTCCTCCGGTCTGCCAGCAGAAAGTCTGCGGTGGGTCAATGGCACCAAGAAACACCGTATCGTGATAATATTTGCAGTAGGTCCTGCCTGCACGTTCCTGCCAAGACCTGAACCCTGGCCCCCAGGGCTCACTCTGTCTCCCCAGGGCAATGGCACCGGGGAGCCCCATCCCCGGCAGGAATGCAGCTTCAGCCGCAGCTGATGTCGTCAAGGGTTACAGGTCTTGACAGGTAAACCTTCAGCTGGTCTGTCCAGTCCTTGAAATTGTTTAAATCAGCATCGGAGGAAACCAAAGATGTCTCCTCAGATCCAGAAATGATTTGGTTTCTTCTGTTGGCATTTCGAACAACCCCGCCTGGGGCTGGTTCTCGGGGACTGTCCAGCCCCAGCGGGCACACCCGCACTGTGGGACCAGAGTCTCGCTGCACTCCAAGCTGGTCGCCAGCCATTTGTCATGGGGGAAATGGGGTGACAGTGTGGTCTCTGCCAGATGCTTTGTATCAAGGGATGTTCTCATCCTGAGAAAAGCTTCCGGCTGGATGTGGCCTGGGTTCCCCTTCAAATACCATGTGTACTAAGTGGCCACCTTTGACAACCCTTCAGAAAAACAGTAATAGAGCCGGGAAGGGTGAGGCCAAGCCATGAGGCCCCAGCAGCAACTGAGGTCAAACCCTTTGTGTCCTGGCCGTGATTCAGGTTTGGGTCTGCCTGGCTCCCTGCTGCGGCTGCCGCAGGCATCGGGGACTATCGGTATTTGCGAACTTCCAGTTGTTTAAAGGGCTGTTGCACAGTGAAGAGGTGACAGGGATCGTTGTTGTGGAGCATGGCGAGAAAGTTAGCGTTCAGTGTGGAGGAAGACCGGTACCCATCGTTCGCAGTCATCCCTTCTCCTTTCCGATTCACTTGGGTGGTTCTTCACTGAGTGTCCCAAGCTAGTGTTTTCTTTTTGTTTTTGCTTTTAATCCTCATTGAGGATATGCTTACTTATTTTAGAGAGAGAAGTAGGGGGAGAGAGAGAGACATCAGTGTGAAAAAGAAGCATCGATTGCTTGCTTGCCTCCCATACGCCCTGACCCAAGACTGAACCATAACCGTTTGGTGCCAGGGCCAACGCACCAGTGACCTAAGCCGCCCGCTCAGGACCGGGCTAGTGTTTCCTTTAAGACTGTTTGGTCCATTGGCTTCTAACAGCGCCCAAGCAGTGGGCAGTGTCAGGTGGACAAGAGGAGGAGTGCTGGGCACATCCCTCCCATGGACGCCTTCCCTGCGTTGTGGGTCTTGCTGTTCCCCACAGACTGCAAGGCTGTGCTTCTGGGAGAGATGCAAAACCCTTCTTTCCCCCAAGTCATGCATGTTTGCTTTCTTAGAGCCTGCAAGCATAGGTGGGTTTCACAAGTTATTTCACCCGTTGGAGCCAAATGACTAATAAACCTCAGGTATGTTGAACAAGGGACCTGAAGTCAGCATCTGTGTCTACATGTCCGATACCCTGAATGACGCTGCCATGTCCCAATTCCTCCTCCGTGCATCACCGTCCGCCTAAGCACAGCGATACAGGCAATGCCTCTGAGTCTGGCGTGAGAGTCAGACCAATCCAAATCTGCACCGAGCTCTCCCGTGGCCCCCTGTGCCCCCCGTGGCCCCCCGCACATTTCCCTGCTCTTCGCGTCTCCAAAGTAAGAGAAACCGCGTGTCCAATGGGAACACACACACGAGTGTTGTCTCGGGACACAGTCCTGGAGGCGACTGAGGCAGCAAGGGGCCACTACTCGCCAGGGTCCTGTGAGCTCAGGGCGCCCGTGCCGTCCCTTTTCCGTGGCGGGCGCATGTGACCGCTGTGCCCTCCCGGGAAGGTGGCCGGTGAAGCTTCTCCAGCTGGACGAGAGCCTTCCCCCTCTTACATCACTACCCAGCCATGTCTGCAGTGAGGACACTGTGTCACAGTGCCACCCAGCACTCAGGTGGGAAGGCCTTGCTCTGGCCACCAAAATTCTCCCTTTTTCCTACACTAGTAACAACTTTTTAAAAAGGAAAAGAATAAAAGCTTCTACACAGTCTGGAAACTGCAAAAGTGCTCAGAGACTATGTCATCAGAACACTTCGTGATCCATGCGCCTCCCTCTGAGGTAGCCCTTGGGGACAAGGTGTGATAGCAGCCCCTTCCCAGTATGTGCAGAGTTCACGCCCAGAAGGACGGCCACTGCTGGACTCCAGAGGGGGCTGTGGACACGTCCTCACACGTCCCACTTCAGACCAATATGGCATCAAGAAAGAGACAGCCTCCAGGTTAGGGCCGTTCCAGGAGGGCTGGGTGGGGAAAGAGACAGGAATGTTACAGGCACTGCCTGCATAATCAAGAACAGTTTCCACATTCAGAATAACAGAAAGTGCACTTAGAACAGTTCCTAACCAGGAACAACGTCCGAGCAGCAGTTGCCCGGCTCCTGCGTGCAAGAATCGACACCCCTTCTGCTCCGCGTGTTCTCCCTGCAAACCTTTGGCACAGTCCTGTTTGTTTGCTCATAAATAAAAACCAGCTTTTTCAACATCAGTGTGTCTTTGTAGCCATTGGACATGAAATAGACTTCCAGCTTCCTAAACTGAAATGTTGCCTCCCTAATCGGAACTGGCAATTGTAAATAAGCCTTTTTAAGCATGCTATTCTCTCACAGCATATTTCCAACAGCACCACATGTGTTTAAAATGGCGAGCTCACAGGAGTCCCCTCAAGTTCAGATGCTGAGACATGGACCTTGTTGCAGCTCTGACCCGGCCCACCCGCCTCTCCACGGGGTTTGCCACTAAACTGTTCCTGTCACTGTTATAGCAACCACTGGAAGGAATGTGTTCCTTCTCTGCGTTTTTGTTTTTTTTTTTTCCTGCCCGAGTGATACATATTCTGCAACCACAAAATATTTCAACTCCAACTCACTTTTTGAATAAGCAACTTCTATTCTGTTCTGTTCTTTTTATCATTTGGGTTTATACACTGCTGAGAGACAAAAAAGCTACATAGTTTGTTCACTCCTACGGTGACATATTTTTTAAAAAGTAAGAATAGGTTATTATTGAAATAGAGCACTCCTTGTCACTGTAGCATTCTGGAAGGCGGTGGAAAACAGGGTGGGCTGAGCTTTCCTTTGTGTGCGCTTTCCAACGCCCTCTGCCTCCATCAGGAAAACATGTCTGTCCCGTGCCCTGCTCAGTTCTTGACCTTTTGACTAATACGCCAACAAAAGGCACCATTGATTAGTGATTAATCCATGTATCTTTGCCCATCAGGAACTGGCTCAAGCCTGCCACAACTCAGCACCACCTCCGGTTACGTTCCCCGGTGCCCTGGGCTTAGCTGTCCTGTGCCCATGGGGGTCACGCCACCTTCCCCTAAGACCACCTCTCGGGAGTGTCCCCTGGGGGTGGGGGCTCGTGGAGATCAGCCCCTCCGACTGGAATCCTGGGAAGCTGAAGTTGTTTCTAACAGACACATCCATCCTCCAGGATCGGGCTCCCTAGTCACACACGATATCCGTCCCTGTTCTTCCTCCCCTTCTTCTGACCCCTGGGCTGCTTTTGTCCTGCCCTCCTTTGGACTTTCTTCCCCAACACGTTTTCTTTCCACACACACACCGGCACCTTCTTCTCTCTTAGTTCCACCCAGAGACCGCCTGCTGGAAATTTCCCGCCCGTGGATGGGACCATGCCGCCCTCCCTCAGGCAGGAACTCTTGACACTTTTGTTTTTAAAAAGCTTATCTCTGGCTCAAAAACAGTTGGGGCATGAACCCTCTTGGTCAAGCGTTTCCTCCTTCATTTGTCCTGTGGAACTGTCCTATGTGAGTACTTTAGGTCACCAGCTGCTCTCTAAGTCAAGCCGTAATTCCCATCCAACTTTGCAGGGACAGCAGAAAGGCTTCCACCCTGAGGGAGAAAAGCCCACCCGACCCCAGTGGCTCTGCAAACCACGTGGAGCTCACTGGTTATGAAGACGGGCAGGCACCACGTCTGCACGGCTCATAATCTATTTCTCTTCCTACAAAGAGGTAACAAGTCCGCCTGCCTTGCTCACCACCACCGCCCGCCAGAGAAACTGTGCAGGAGACTCGTACACTTTCTCTTGGCCATAGAAAACAGCGGTCTTTCCTTAATAAGTTTCTGCAAGAAAAAGAACTGCTCATCTATGCCGTGTGGGATTGTAGTTGTTACTTTTATTTCCAGCCTGAACTATTACTCAATCTTTTTTAAAACGTCCAAAGTAAAAAAAAAATCTAGGGTAAAAGGCCTGAAATCCCATAGTTTTCCTCTGTTTATTTTCACATCTGAACAAGAGAAGCATTCTGGAGCCGTGTTTGAAATATGAATAAAACAAACGCTTTATCTGGGGGAACGCACACCCTCTGGGTCGCATGCCCCTCAGGGCCTGTCCCCTGAGGGCCGGCCCTCCCCTGCGGGCCTTCGCCCTCCTCAGAGATAATAAGATGGGACCTGTCAGCAGAGGCTCGATGACAGGTCACTCACTGGGAGGTAAGTGTCGCTGACGTCCTTGGCAATCTGCGAGTGCCGTGCGGCATGAATGCACATAACCGCTGATATTAGAGGGAAAACCCGCGGCATTATTATCCTCTGGGTTGAAGCAAAGGTCTCCCGTGTTTGCCGATGCCTGCGCACTTGGGCGATTCCTCCAGACGTCTCCCTGGAGTTGGGCATGTCAGACTCGCGCCAGAGGCCAGCACTGGGACTCCTGCCTGTCCTGGGCCCGAGGCGGCTGTGGTGGTCACTTCAAGGCGCTATGGTGTGGAGCCTGCATTGGGTGCTCCAGGTGACTGACCAGGGCTGACCACCGGCCTGGACATAGAGGGACTCCAAAACCACCAGTGACCCCCTGTGAAACCATCACTAAACTGTCCTCTAGGTGTTCAGGGACCGAACAGGAGCTGTCACAGCAGAAAAGACAGGGCCTCCCAGCCCCCCAACCCCACCCCTGCATCCACAGGGATGGGACTAACCCCAGAGAATGAGTGCTTGGGTGAGTGGCATTTGCTGGGAAAGAGCTACAAGTATGTACAAAAGCAGCAAAGTCACAGGGATGGCCCAGCCTCTCCTTCCAAGCACGTCTGTCTCAGTCACAGAGGCCCCCACCCCGATCTGATGCTAGAATGCTCCTTCCCGAGGTGCCCTGCTGGGCTTTCAAAGAACTCAGGGCCCAAGACAGCAGCATCTACGTCAGCGTCAGATCTGGACCGTAGCCACAGAGACCTCACTTTCATTTTGTCCCGGGGCATCAAACTCGTTTTCACCAGGGGCCACATCAGCCTCGTGGTTGCCTTCAAGGGCCGAATGTAACTTTAGGACTGTAGAAATGTTACTACTCTTAACCCTTAAGCGAGAGCTCGGCGCTGCCACCGGGTAGAAACAAGGTGTCGTGCGGATAAAACGGGGTGGAGGGCCGGACTCGGCCCGCGGGCCTTGTGTTTGCCACCTGTGGTTCAGTCTCTTGTTTCTTTAGTTTAGATGAGTTTTCTTCAGCTCCCGTCTGAGACTTTGTGCTTTTGTACATTTGTCACGACCCCTGAAACCCCACAGGATCACGTAAAACCCGCGTCCCCTAGCGAGCACACAGGGGGGATGCCTGCACTGCTGTGCAGGGCTTTTGGGGACACGGCAGAGCACTAACCGGCCTCTCTGTGTGTTTGCCTGAACCAGTGAACTCCGGGGACGGCATCGAGTACAGCCAGCAGAAGAGGGAGAACGTGGGCGACCTGATCCAGGAGACGCTGGGGACCCTGGAGCGCTACGGCGGAGACGACGCCTTCATCAACATCAAGTACATGGTCCCCACCTACGAGTCCTGCTTGCTGAACTGACGGCGGGGGCCGCAGGGTCGGGAGCCCCCTCCGTGTCCCGGCCACCTGTGTGCGCTGCTGCCCGCAGCGCGTCCTCCGCGGCTCCTCCAGCTGCTGCCGCCGCGGCTCTTGGGCCATCGGGATGCCCGCCCCACGGACAGCAAGGCTTTCCGATACATAAATAGTTGTCTGTTTCTTAGATCGCAATAGCGTACTGTGCTCGTTTGTTCTGAGAGAAGAACGGGCTCTTTATGCAGCTCGGACAGAATAGGGGGCCGAATTCAGCCGTCAGTTGTATAGACAATAAACTACAATTCTCCTGCGCAGCTCAGCAGTGGCTGCGCCGTGTCTGCCTGCCCTGAGGGTGATGTCAGAGACTGCGAGAGAAGAGGCGATGCTGACTGCTGAATCGGTGTTTGTCGGGGGAGACAAACAGCGGCTCAGCAGCACCTCTGGGCAGCTGCGCACAGCAGTGTGCCTTGACGCCCAATGAAACCTGCGAACCTGCGTCCCAGTTACGGGCCGGGGGGTGGGGGGGGACAGGTGTGCAGCCGCTGTGAAGCTCGGCTGTGATCGCAGCTAGCGTTGCCCGCCCGCAGTGCTGTGGGCTTAGGGGAGCTCTCTGGGTTACCGGTGGGGGCGGGGCTGGGGGAGCCTGGGTGGAGGGGGGTGTGCAGGGCTAGGCATGAAAGGCAACGTGGAGAACACGATTTTAAGGGGTGCTTGTTCGAAGGCTTGTCCCGCCCATGATGGCCTGTCACATCAGGACCTGGTGTGCTGATGACAAAATGTTCTCCAGCAGTTCGTTTAGGGCGTTTAATCATTTTTGAAAATGGCGTATAACCACTTTAATCATTTAATCTTAATGAGTACCCCTGGAAACGAGTCAAACTCTTCTCCCTAGTGGTGGTCCTCCTCCCATGAGTTAGGTGGGTGTTCACGGCCACTCCCTGTAGGTCTGATGGCAGGAGTTTGGAATTTTATTGAGGCCCAAATAATAAAAAAAAAAACAGACCAAAAAAAGCATGCACTTTTTCATTTGACTGAGGAAGACAAAAGGTTCCTGGAAAGAGGAGCAACTCTAAGGCCGCTGGCCCAACAACGGCCGCACAGCACAGGCTGGCCGGGCGGTGAGCACCGGGCCTTTGAAACTCAGCCCGGAACGCCTCCCGAGGACAGGACCCTGGCCCCGCAGACAGAGGAATGCCAAGGCCACCCGGAGACGCGTGGCCCAAATAGCTCATTCAGTAGCAAAGCACCGTTTCTGCACGGGCACGAAGAAATGCCAGCGCCACGCACTGAGCACCAGCCTAGAGATGGTTGTCACTAATCGTTTCAGACACCGGTTTCCAGAGGTGAACACCACATTCACAGACTGCCTCCTTATTCATCTTCCTCGACGCCGGCTCGGCAGGGGCAGCCTAGCAGCCTCCAAGTAGCTGCCACGTGGTCTCCGTAAGCACTTTTCAGAGTGAATGGAGACGCAGGACTGGGTAAGACAAATTGGCTTTCATGCACAATATTTTGAGAAGACATGGCTAGAAGCAAACATGAGCAAGCTACGGCAGGTTTTCCTCTAAACTGCAATGTCCGGTGGCGCCCAGAAGTTCAACCGAAGGGACAGTGTTCAAAGGGACACCATGTCCATGGTGTGACTGGGAAGATGGTGGCTCGTGGGCGCACTTGAAAGTTCCTGCTGGAGTGTCCCACATGGCTCCCTTAGGACTCAGAGAAGCAGGCGGGGCCTCTCGCTCTGGGTCCCGCTCACACAGAGTGCCCAGGGCAGGAGGGAGAAGACCACCCCCGCCCCCTGCACTTCGCCAAGAGCCCTAACTTTGGTTTGGAGTGGAAACACTTGGGTCATTTCCCAGCTCTGCTGCTCATTGGGCTATGCTGCCTGGGGCAAGCTATCTAACCTCCGCGAGCCTCCCGAGGTGACGCCAGCCTGCAGGAATGTGGCGCGGACCGCAGGGGAGCTGCGCCATGTCCCGGTGCAGTTCCACATGCCCGCCAGCCTTCCGTCTCAGAGAAAAACAGCGTGTCAAACGCCCGTCCTTCCCACCCAGACGATCTCCGACCAGCAGTGCTGAGGTCTTCGTTCACTAGCGATGAGTGTGCAGGAAACCTGAGTGCCGCACAGGTGGTACCACGTTTTCTCCACCAGGTGTATCGGCTGCTCCCAGATACTGGCTGATCAGAACGAGAAGAGCTCCTCCCCCTGCCGCGTTTTTACCTCCAAACTCCCTCTCCGAGGGATGGCAGGAAATGCGGTGAGGAAAAGCGGAAACACCCAGCACCCATGGGAGGCAGGGGTTTCCTGTCTGGTGTGCGTGGGTTGTGTTCCCTTGAAGCCACCATCCACATGTTGGTTATCTGGGTGGGACTTTGAGCCTATGACTCAGGAGTTTCGGAGCCCAGAGCAAGTCACTTCAACTCGGGTTCCTTCCCTGTGACAGTTGCTGCTCCCTGGGGTCGCTGCTCCCTGGGGTCGCTGCTCCCTGGGGTCGCTGCTCCCTGGGGTCGCTGCTCCCTGGGGTCGCTGCTCCCTGGGGTCGCTGCCAGGACCATGTGATCCATGTAGGGAGGGGCACAGGGCTGGAGCCCAAGAGTGGGGACCAAACAGAACTGGCATGGAAATCTCTGTCCACCAAGCAGCTGCCATGTGATCTTGGGCAAGTTCTGGGGACTCTACAACTCCAGTCCCTCACCATGCCCTCATTGGGCTTGGGAATGTCTACCTGGGGGTTTGCTGTGGCACCCCAGGAAAAATGCATGTGAGGGAAGGACTCTGAGGGATCCCAGTGGGAAGAACCGGAGCATTGGAGGCTAGAGCCTGGCGCCTGGAGCAGAAAGGATCTCTCCGTGCCTGCTAAGGTCCCCAGTGCTTGGCACCTCACAGCCGCTGGCCTTGGCTCTGACATGGGACCTGGTGGGGACATCAGGCCTTTCAGAGGCCCACCTGCCCTCAGAAGTCCCCTCGGCGGGCACTCCGTCGTCCGCTCGCACCTTCCCATCCCCAGCCCACTGGAGTTAGGGAAGCACCCAGTTTTCATGGGCCAGCGACACCCGCCACACTTCCGGTGCAGAAATGTGAAGTCCAAAAACCCTGGGCAACGGTGGCCTACTTGGGGAATGGCATTTTTTAAACTGAAGATTTCTTAAACTAACAAAGAAATCCTCAAATCCTTCTGAGGTTTACTTAAACGAGATCTGTAGAGAAGCTTCAGTGTGGGCTGTGGACCTCTCGGAGCACAGTAATTTAGAAACGCAGACCCAAGTGATTTCTGTCCGTTTCAATGCCCACTGCACCTTTGCTTCTTTCAGCTATTCTGAGATGTTTATCCCCAGCCCTTTGCAAGCAGAGGCTGGGAAGCTCGAAGACCGGTTTTGTGGTGAAGTTATATACCCGGGGAAATCTGATAAGATTTCAAATGGAGTCAGAAAACCTCAAATGCTTTTTAAATAGTTCCCTCCACAATAGGATCCCTTTTTTTAGAAATGTACCAATTGACCAAAGTTTGTCCAAAAGGGGACAATTTCAGATCTAAACTAAAATGACAAAGTTCACGCCACACCGAGACAATCCGCACTCACAGTCGAATGTTCGGGGCGAAGACTGTCTGCACTCGCACAGGCTGCAGGGGGATCAGCCCTGCTGGGAGCCAGCGGTCGCTCCGCAGGCTCCACCTTCCACTCCAGTCCCACGGGGTGGGGGCCCCCTGGAAACTCACAGCATTCCTAAGCTCAACCAAGCTTGTTTCTTTTAAAATAAGATACTGGGGGTGAATTAAACTTTCTGGCTGTCCTTTGTGCGTTTCTTTGCCCTGATAATAAGGTGAAGCCCACCTGGATTCTGGGAGGGAAAGGCCATTTTGAAAGGGGCGGCGCTACCCAAATCTGCTCCGATTATTTGTGATCACGATGTTTTAATACAAAAGAGAGTCTAAACGTCCCCTCTGCCCTGCAGTGGGGCGAAATATGGTACAAGTGTGCTTGGCATAGTCAAGAGCACTTTCCTGCCGGCAAACACACGCGGGTGTTGAATCTGATTCCGAAAACACCTCCCACCGTCTCTGTTTCTTTCCCGGTCTTTGTGTGCGAGCACGGACACACTGCACAGAAATCCAAAGCACGAGGCGGGCTTGACTAGTGACAGTTCACCCTCCAGTGCAAGTGCGGACGAGGATATGAAAGTGGAAAGCAGCACCTATAGAATAGGGCCCGCGAGATCGCGCGGCGCGGCCTCCGCAGTGAGGAAGGAGTCCGGGATGGTTGTCACACACCCTTATCCCGTTCGGGTCTCACTACCAGTGGCGTTTGCTCCTTCTCACGCGGTTCTGGCAGTCAGACGGTGCTCTATCCCCAGGAAAGGGTGCTGGCAGGCAGGTAGTGGGAAATGCTATTCGCTCATAGCTTCGGTCGCATTGCTTTGTGTCAGGGGTGGGTTTTTAGTTTCCCCAGTGGGGATGTTTCTGAGCTTTCCTTAACCATTTTCACTTGGATTCCTGATCCATTTTTACTTTGCCAAAGTTCTGTAAGTTTAAATCTGGGAGAAAGGTTTTGTTCTCTTCCTGTGCTCGATACATCTAAAAATGTATTACTTGAGTTACTTTTTTATTTAGAAGGTTTTGAGAAATATCCTCCCACCTGGCCTGAGGAATCTGCTGGAAGCGATGCGCCCTCTACTCGGCAAGTGCGCAGTGCACGCGGCGTTTTGCCAGATTAGGGACTCTTTCGTTGGGAGGTGCGCCCAGGGTCACCTACTGAGAATCAGCAGTGCTCGCATTAAGAGAAGGAGAAGAGGGAACGCACTGTATAGGCCCTTAGTGACAACACCTTGGGGTGGGGACTGCGACGGATTCTATTAAAGGGAGAGCCTCGCGGTGCCAGGGTGCCTGCTCCTCCACGTCCCCTTCGCCGGCTCCTCTTCCTCACCTCTGAAGTGGCAGCCTCCCCTCCTTTCTCCACGTGTGAGTGCCCTGGGTCGTCTGCCCCATCCCATGGCTCAAAGTGACACCCACACACCCCTGCTCCTCAAACTGAACCTCGACTTCCCTGACTCTAAAGATCCTTGAACCATATGTATGAAACGCCTGGTCCCCCAACTCTCCCAACCACCCCACCCCACCCCCACCCCAGCACAATCACCAGGAATTCACCATGTGCTCAGGTCAAAAACCTGGAACCATTCCTGACTCCCTCTCTCAGGGCCCATATGCAAATCTGCCTGCAAAACCATCAACACGGACCGCAACTCCTTCTTCCTACTCTGGTCCAGTCACCGCCTTGCCTAACTTACCCCCTGCCTGGGGTGGGGGGGGGACCACTGCTCCATGGTCAGTGGCCCTGCAGACATACACCCTGTGGGATCACTGAGCCCTCCAGCGGCTTCCGCCTCCCATCGCTGAGGGCGAATTCCACATCTTACAGTGACTCATGTGCCGCGTGCACATTGCAGCCCCTGGTGACCCCTGACCTGCCTCCTGTGCTCTCCCTGACCTGCCAGGAGGCCAGGAGCCTGGATAGCTCAGAGCTTGGCATTCGCCATCCCCTCTAGCTTCTCCCTGGTCTCCATGAAATGTCACTTCCTCCCTCCCCTACTCTATCACTCATGGCACCTTTCTTGCCTCAAGACATGGATGAGTATCTGACAGGACAGTGCAGCTTTTTCCCTTATTTATAGAACATGGGCTGTGTGAGGACAGGGGGCTTGCTCTGTCCACCTCAAGGCCCCCTGAGCCGAGAGGTGCACCCAGTACAGACAAACAGGTCCTTACAAGAAATGGCACAGACGCCCCTGCACCCAGCCTGACGTAGAGGGTGCAGGATCCTCAGGCACCCTGCATCCACGACTCTGCTGTCCGAGGGAAGAATCGCCAGTCCAGTGTAAGACTCTCTGGAGGTGCTCCGACCATGAAAAATGGGAGAAGGTTCTGCTGTCAGGGGGAGGGGCATCCATCATTCTGTTTAAACTGAGTCAGAGGAAAGTATTTTAAACATCCTCCAAAGCTCCAGGAAACACGGACCCGTCTGGTTGTTCAAAGACAGACAAATGGCCTCCATGTGAGCTGTGACCTACTCGTCACTGGGTCCCTCCCAGGGAACAGCCAGGACAGCACAGATGAGGCCAGCGAGGCTCCGGCCAGCGTGCTGCTCTCTGCCAAATGCCCACCATGTGGGCATTCCCGTGGGGCACCCTGGGCACAGACAGAAACTGGTGTGTATTAAATCCATGTTCTCAAGGAGACTAAACAGAAGGAGCCAACGTGTCCCAACACCACTGACCACAGGTCACCCCAGCACGCCCTTGCTGAGGGTCCTAGAAGGGCCCTGGCCCAGCCACATCACGTCACCTGGGAGCTTGGAGGCCCCTGCTCGGATCTGCTGACCAGAAACCCCAGGGGGCCCAGCCCCTGTATCTGGATGAGCTTCCCAGGACATTCCGAGGTGCTGGAATGTTTGGGGACCACTATTCCAAACCAGGGTCTCTACCTGGTGTGGATTCCAGCCCCTCAGGGAACCCCTCAGGCTCAGTGAGGCAGAAAGTCAAGGGTCCCCAGTCGGTGGTTTCCATGGGTCCTGCTTTCAAGCCCGGCCACCCCTGCCTTTCCCACTGGACAACAGGCCTCTTCGGGGACTGCACTTCAAGTAACGATTGGGAACGACGGGAGTCTCAGCCCTTTCCCTGCCCCCAGCAGGAGGGTAAATAAAATGTCCTCCGCCCAGAGAATGAAGAGTCGGTGTGTCTTAGGAAAATACGGTTTAAATCGATCAGTACCACACCAACGGTGAGAACCTGTCATCTTTGCTGCAGGTGTTACCACAAAAATAAAAGGCCAAGAAGCCTCATTGTTTCAAAGAAGCCTTTCCAAGTTGTCAGTGTGGTTGTCGTCTCTATACGTGAAGCTTAAAATCTGAGCCATGAATATTAACAGAGAAAGGGATCTTCATGGCGAACTGCTCAAAACCCCAGTGACCAAGGTCCGCAGTCCTGAGCCAGGCACACAGGGCGTTTCACTCTCCCCGCGGAAAGATGCTTGAATCCACATTTGTCCACGGCCCCAGGTTGGCGTCTCCGCGGGTCAGTGCAAGCTGCCCACAGCTCCAACTATGTCCTCATTCAGCAAGGCTGTGTGGCACTCGATTCAATTAAATGTATAATGGGAGCATTCTAGAAGCAGAGCTTTAAATGGCCTTTTTGTCTCCTCCCTCATACATCTGGGGCGGTAAACATTACATTAAAATGCAGCAAGAAAAATGTCCCATAAAGAACTGTATTGATGGAAAGGTAAAACTTTAATAACCCTTCAGTGGGCTGCATTCAGGACTCTGGGGTAGGAGACGATGGCATCCAAGCGGGGTCTGCGCCACGCTCCGGGGACTCTCCACGTGAAGGAACGCGTTCAGTCCAGAGGGAGCCCACCAGCCACGTGTCCGTAACTGTGACCGTCCCGGCCCCACAGCTGCTACAGTTGGTGGGTCTTTGTTTGTTGAGGGGGGAGGAAACAACCCAGCGAGAGTGACTTTCTTTTCCTTCATTCAGAGCCCAACAAAAATGACCCAAACAATACAATTGATTAAAGTGCTTTATGGGGAGGAAATACACTGAATCTCTTCTGGACTCGCTCACACGTCTCGTAACGTCCCTGAGGCAGCAAGGCCACGGGTGGCACAGCACTGCAGGGTCTCGGGTCGGGTCCCGAGTCCCGACCGAAGGAAGCCTTTCTCTGGAAAGTAACTCAGACTCCACAGAGCAGTTAAAATGCGTCGGGTGCTCCTGCTTCTCCAGCAGCGAGAGGGGCCCCCCAGGCCCGCCCCACCCTGGCGGTGTCATCGTGGGCCTTAGTGGGGCAATCCACACGATTCTGTGCTGGGGTGGAGAGTTGCAGGTGCTGCTCTCACTGGGATCAAACGCTGCGCTGCTTTTCCAAGCAGAGCCACGAACGCCAGCCTAGGTGCTGGGGCCTGTGTGGTGCCCCGGGGGTCCCCGTAGGACAGGGAGGGGGCAGCTGTGCCTGCGCTGATATTCTAGACTGGCTTGAAAAGAGACAGCTCTGACTCCAATCTAAAAACTAACACGCAGTCCAGAGAGGCATGATGGCTGGCCGTCAGGGACAGACGGGGGCTGGGGTCCAGGTCAAGGCCAGGGGTGAAGCGGCAGCTCCACCCCCATCGGGCCCTGTTAATACGCTCACTGAGCCTCAGTTTCCCCACTGGAAACATGGGAGGAAAGAATACTTCAGAAGGCATTGGGAGGAATACAGGAGGTATTTTGTGAAAAATCACTTAAAACTGTGCCAGAGACGTGAACTTTCAATAGAAGGCATCCAGAAGGTCTCACTCTAAATACGTTAGAAATACAGAATAATGTGGACATGAACCTACACTCGGAAACCCCAGACACACCCATCTCGGGGTGTGTGGCGGATCAGCTCATGATGACACGCACGGGTCCAAGCTCCATGACGCGGTGTCCCTTCCACGTCATGTGGACGCTTCATCACTGGCCCATGCGTGGACGGGCCTGTCTGCTTATGGCTGAAAAAGACCGAGGCATGAAAGTACGTTTTTTCCCCCAAGTTTCACACCTGCGAATCAATTTCCGGTGTTACTACAGAATACCTGCAAGCGTTTATTTTTAGCCACAGCGAACACGTCCCTGTGTCATGAAAATGTTTCCTCAGCTGTTTATTAGTGAAAACGTCCACTTGGCTCAGCTCGCCCCACGAAGATGGGTGGTCTCCCTTCACGCGCAGACACGGCACGCCCCCATCGCCGTCAGGTCTCCGTGTCTCCCACACTCTCGTGTCACGTTTCTCAGGGACGTCCAGTACCTCCTGGTCCCTGAAAGCTGCTCCCTGGCCAGTGGCTGGACAGATGCGTTTTACTGCCCACAGACGGCAGAATTACGCAGGGTGAGAGGGAGCCAGGTGTGAGCAGAGGTGAGG
Source organism: Micronycteris hirsuta (assembly GCA_004026765.1). Taxonomy (NCBI): domain Eukaryota; kingdom Metazoa; phylum Chordata; class Mammalia; order Chiroptera; family Phyllostomidae; genus Micronycteris; species Micronycteris hirsuta. The sequence goes on along the minus strand of PVJI01002307.1, from coordinate 130,395 downwards.
TTCAATTGCGTATTGAAACTTCCCATTCAGAACTGCACAGCTTGTCCCCTTGCTCCCTCCAGTGTCCGTGGGGTGGGGGAGGGGCAGCTGGGACTCAGGCTGGGACATGGGATACTCCCTCCTGCATAAACAGGTGGAGGGCGCAGGTGCAAGGCCCCCCACTGACACACAACTTCAGGTGGGGAAGGAGGCAGGGGGTCCATGGGGCCGGGGCCCATGTAGACCCCAGGGCCTTCACCTTGTGGACGGGCCACAGCTGCTCTGTCACCCGCAGGCCAGGCCTAGTGTGATCTCTGACCTCTCCAACTGAGGCTGTGCCCCCTGACACTCACAGTGCCCCTACCCCAGCGCAGGCCCGGAGGAGGCAGAAGTGACATCAAGGACACAAAGGGACCAGGACGCGGGGCCTGGAGAGTCACTGGGCACCACGTGCTTGGTTGAGGTCACTGCTGACACTCAGGGCCACCTGGTAGCAGGGTTGCTGGGGAAGCTGTCACCCAGAGAAGGTAACCTGTAGGTGTGGAGTTACTCAGCTTGTAACAGGGACTCCAGAGGGCCTGGTGCCAAGGGACTCCCATGTCCCTTTGGCCACATAGATGTCAGCGTGTCTGAGGAAGCTACAGGGAAGTTGGTCAGGCTCACTGGCTCCAGAGAACAGAAATCCCCAAAGCCCCTGGAGCTGGAGGTTTGCGGGGCACCGCGGCCTCAGCATATTTAAGCCAGGAGCTGCAGACTTGCCTTGTGGTCTGGAAGCTTCAGGAAAGGGCCATGACCATCAGAGACTGTTCAGCAGCGGCTCCCGCGCAGGGCAGGACGTTGGGCCACAGACCCTTGGAAGTCCCTCCTCACCCTCCCACTCCATGAGTCCTTGCGGGGACATTGAACCTTCCCAGATGCTGGTAATGCAGTAGAAAGCAGTCTATCTGGAGCACAGAGCACCAAGGTGGGAGGGTGCCTGCCAGGGCTGCTGCTCCCCAGCCCTGTCCCCAGCCAGCCTCTGATCTAACAGGACGGCCCTTGTGGGGTTCAGGCCAGGTCGGTGCCCCAAACCGGTTCAGGAACTTCCCATCCCCATGTCCTTCCCCCTTCCGGCCACATTAGGTCTGGCCTGAGCTGGAGCTTAGGAGGCCGCTTCCAGACTGGGCTCTGCCACCGTGGAGCTGCAGTGCTCCAGGCCTCAGTTTCCCCTTCTGTACAGTGAGGCGCAAGGGCCAGCTCTTGATCTCCAAGTTCCTTCCGAGTATCAGACTCTGGGGTCCTAATCAGAGATAACAGAGACTCGCAACCACACAGCACATTGTTCCACGGCCGTGGAAGAGGGCAAAATAAAGCCACAGCAATCTGGGCCTCTCTGCAGGGGAGGGTGCCTGTCCCCACAGATGCTGCGGTCCCTGCCTCCCTCACAGGGCCAAAGCTTTTCCCGGGGAAGGAGTGGGACCTGGCCCAAGACTGTGTGCCAGGGCCTGGGAATCCACCACCCTGGGGAGGGCAAAGCCTAGAGCTTCCTGCACCAGCCCTGGGTCCTCCCCGGGCACCTGGCCCCAGTGCCAATGGCTGCTTTCTCCAGGCCGAAAGGGGCCGGGGCTCACACGCTTTCTCATGGTCCTCTCTGCGGGAAGGACACTCGCCATGGCGGTCACACACAGAAGCCGCTTTGTGTTCTCTGGAGCTGCACCCTGTTTCCACGGCCCTCCTCCTCCTCCTCCCTCTAATCCTTTGTGGCCGGCAAGCATACCCCAGGGGCTGCGGCCAGTCACCCCGAGGGGCCCTCCCCCCTCCTCCTCCTTGTCCCTGAGTTTTCCCACTTCTTTTCTCTCATAAATCTAAAAGACTGGGGACAGGTTCAGGCCCAGGTCAGGTGAGCTGAGGGCACTTGATTCTAAAGGAATAAGGACAATAGTTTGATCCTGTCACATGTGAGAACCACCGGGAAGAGGGGCATATTTCTGAACCTCAGGTCCCCACCATGTACGACAAGGACCTGTTGCCACAGACCCCCTTGCATTGCACACGCATGTTCTCTTAATGTCCACTCATCCACTGATGCCCTGGTTTTTGCCAGATGGGTCTTGAAGCTGCACTCAGAGGGAATGCAGACTCTCTAGAGGGTGGAGGGTCTTTGGGCTCACTTGTCTCACGACCCCCAAGAAGTGTGGGACTCCGAGGCAGGAGGAGCAGGGCGGGGCTGGGGCTGCCCACCCTGCCGCATCCAGCTTGTTTTTCCCTCCTCGTCCTATGTGTCTCTCCCTGTGGCCCATTCTCAGGGGCCTCCAGTGACCTTCCTTTGGGGCTCCGAGGTCCACAGTGCAATGAATAGTCACCGTGAGCGAAGGGGGCACAGGAGTGGGAGCGGTCTGAGCACTCAGAGAAGGAGGGAGCACAGGGCAGGGCTCACCTCCTGCCCTCTTCTGGACCATCGGAGCTGGCCCAGGGCAGCCTGCCTCGGGGCGTGGGGGCCACACAGGCCCCTCTGGGTCTGAAGAACGGACTGGCTCTACCTGAAAGCAGTGCCCAGGACACCCTCCCGGAGGCCTGCCTCCTGCCCCCTCCCACCCCACCCGACCTGGGGTGAACTGTGGGGCACAGCTGCCTTGTCCCCGCCCACCCCACCTCCACCCCTGCCCGCCCCCCCGAGCACCAGGACCCTCTACAGGAACACCACACACAGCGCCGCTCCTGGCCCACGAACCTCCAGCCCCTAATAACAAGGTGAAAACATGCGGCTTCGCTGCATCTCCAAGATCCCTTCCTGCCACAGATGTCGGACACTCTTCACTGAAGGAGGCACAGAAGTTCGATTCCCGTGTCGCAGGCCTGTCTGAGTGAGGCCAACACGAGGTACAAAGAAGAGCAATACAAATTAATTTTTAAAAGTTATGGTCTCAAAGAACATATACACATGGACAATAAGCTGCAAAGAAGTCCTCTTTGTCCTCAGTCAGGAAGAGCCACACTGAGTCACCACGACACACCCCCCAGAGTGACAAAAATAGAAAGACTGACAACACCAGCACCGCTGTTCGCAGCTGATCTGGTTCGGGGTGGGGGACGCTGCCACCTCTCCAGCCACAGCCACGAAGTTCTCTCCTGGATATTCACCCGAGAGAAGTGAAAACATGGGCCCACGAGCTCTGTTCACAGCACGGAACTGGGGCAGCCCATGCATCCATCAGCGGAACTGCAGGATAAGCAAACCACGTGTACTCATATACTGTGGTGCCCCTCCTCAGGAAAGCGGGGGGTGGATGACCGAGCCCCACGCCCCCACGGCTGGAACCAAAAACCCACCGACGCAGAGAAAATGTGCTGTGATTCCACGCGCACAAGAAGTTCTGGAACAGCCAGATCAACAGCAGCGGTTTCCTCTGGGCGGGCAGGGGACTGGGCGGGGGCTCGAGGGAACTTTACTGGTGTCTCTGGATAGAGGTGTGTGCATTTGTCAAAAAAAATCGGCAAAGGCACAGAAAATTTGTGAGTTTCACTATATATTGTTCTTCTAAAGAAAAAAACGGTAGAAAGTTGGGGAGAAAGAGCTGAGGCCCTTCCCAAAAAGGGCCTGGGAGGAAGACCAGTCCACTGAGGCCCCGCCCCCTCGCAGCAGTGTGCTGCGTGGTCACCCCGCCACCCCACATCAGTGGGCACAGTGCCGGGAATGAGGACAGGGCTTCTCGGAACCAGAAGTCTCAGGATCCGTGTGATCTCCAAAGGGCCGCCCTGGGGGTGGCTCGGCAGACCCTGACTCACTACTTCCCCAGTGACAGCTGCCGCCAGAAAGGGCAAGTTCCTGTCTCAACTACCAGAAACTCTCAAGATTTAAAATCCTCAATATTGTCAGGAGCACTCAAGGTCATCGGTGCCACTTCATCCGAAGCAGGAACCCCCAGGTGCCAACCCCCAGACCGGCAAGGCCTGACAGGGGTCAACCCTGTGCCTCCCGTCTTCTGACTCAGGGCACCGGGAAGGGCCTGTGTCCTTTCCACCCCAAACAGTGTAACAGCGGCCGTGGGGCAGCAGACACTGTCCCATTTCCAGGCAGCTCCGGGAACAGAGGCGTGAGCTAAATGACATTTTAAGGAAGCAACAGTGGGTATCATGCGCGACCGACCTTGATAAGTCAAGGTCATAAAAGGGACAGTGACGGGTTAGAGAGAATTAAGGCACATAATGAGTTAAAACGAATCACTGTGGGTCGGTTACTGGTGTGAGCAAACCTCCTGTAAAGAACACTCAGTTGGACGTAGACTAGGTATGAGGTGAGAAGAAATTCAGTGAAATAGAAAGGTAGAGAGTCATCAAATAAAGCAAGTATGAAACAGAATATACAGTTTGTCTCTTTTAAAGATATTTTTTAAGATATTCTTAAAGGTATTTGCAGCGGTGACCTAGGAGCATATAGAAATGTCAAAGCTACTTCTTCTCTTTTGCTTGTCCCCATTTTCTGAATTGCCACAATGCATATGTACCTCATCTACTAGGGGTTTCACTGTGTCCCCCCCAAATTCAGATGCCAAAGCCCTGACTGAGGTGGCCGTATGGGGAACTAGGGTCACCGCTGACGTAAATAAGCCAAGATGAGCTCATCCTGGGGCAGGATGGGCCCCACGCCAGCACCCCCGGCTCCTCTAAGAGGGGGCATCTGGACACAGAGACACACACGGAGAACACACGGAGAATGCCGTGGGACAAGGAGGGCCGCGACTGGGTGCGCCAGGAGCCAGGGGTGGGGACGTGGAACGGACCCGCCCTCGCCGCCCCCAGGAGGAGCCAGCCCTGGCAACACCTTGGTCTTGAACTTCTAGCCTCTGGAACTGGGAGACCGTAGATTGCTAAGGCCCCCGTTTGTCACAGTTTTTGCTGCAGCCTTACCAAGAAATACAACATCTATAATAAATAAGAACTTACTTAAATTTCAAAATTAAAATTCCATGCCGAGGGGCCTGGGTAGGGGGCGCCTGACACACAGGGTGTGAGCCCCCCATGGGGTCAGGAGGTTCTTTCTCCCAGGGCAGCAGTTTCGTTTCGTAAACAGCTTTAATTTTGAGGACATTCTTCCTTCCATTGGGCAGAAAGCTGCCTCCCTGGCTCTGCCACCCATTGATCTCCTGAGTCACTCCCGTGAGTCACTCCACCCCCCGAGGGGTGCAGAGGAAGGTCTGGCCTCTGGGCAGCACCAGCGGCTGCCCTCCGGCCTCCTCTTCTCCCACCGCGTCCCGCCACCCAGGGGACAGGGAGAGACAAGTCTCCCTGCCCCTGCGGCCCGGGCGGCCGCCTCCGTGAGTCTGTTATTGTAATAAAACGCCTCATCCTCCCAGGCCCTGGCCCCGAGGCTGCGCCCAGAAACCTGAGCCGACGGGGCCCAGCGGATTGAAATAACTTCCCAGAATAACCGCGGCCTGCTCCCTGCGCCCTGCCCTGGAAGCCGGGCCACCGCCGCTTCCTCCCCACGCCGCCCGGGAATGAGGCTATCATGTCTCACCCACTGAAATTCTATAAACCGAGACAATCAGAGGAAGTGTGGGGCTTTCTCCACACAGGGAGTGAAACGGAGCCCTGCTTAACAAAGTGACAAGATTTGCTCAGTGGCCACAAATGTCCAAAGACTTCCTTTCCCCAAAGAAAGGCCGGGAGGGAGGTCGTGTTCTTCGGCCACCTCCAGGGAGCTGAGCGCACCATCTGCCTCACTCAGGCAAGTCCATCAGGCACAACCCCACCCCCAGCACCTGGATCCAGGGCCCCGAGGGCACACCCGCCCCCCAGGGGGTGCTGGGGGGAGGGGGTGGGGCGGCCAGCGCAGGGCACAGGCACAGGGACTCTGGGGCCTCAGACATGTAGTCTGCTACCTGAGGGGAAAGGAAGAGGGAGGAAGAGGTAAGTTGGGGGGAGGGGAAGGAAGGGGAGGTACATGGGGATCTGGGGAGGGAGAGGGAGGAAAGGGGGGAAGGGGAGGAGCCTCAGCAGCAGCCTCTGACACCACCCTCTGTAGGGACCCGCCCATGAACCCAAGCCCCATGTGCTCCAGATGGTTCTCTGCCTCTGCCCCTACCCTGTCCCTACAATCCCACTCCAAAGCCTTCCCTGTCTCTCACCCCCCACCCTCGCAGGGTAGAAGACATACTCTGGCCAGATGAGGGGGCTCTCCAGCCCCTGGATCCAAGCAGGCCCACGTCCAGTCCCAGGCCCTTGCCCTTACCTGGAACGCCCTGTCCTCCCCTCTCCCCGGTGGCCGGGCAGAGCCTCCCACCAACCCCGCTGAGCCCAGGCCTGTGTCCCCAGGCTCTCTGTGCCCTGTGCCCTGTGCCCTTCCATGCCGATGAGGTTAACCTTGCATCCCTCCTTCCTCTGACGGGGGCCCAGAGGAGCAGAGAGCCCTGCCGAGCTGGGTGTGACAGGCAGGCACACCCTAACCACAGCCATCAACCGTGACAATAGTAGAGGGGGCGTCCCTTCGACCTGTATCCACTGACTCAGCCCTGAGACCCTTACCAGTGGCCCCACAACAGAGGTGTCACAAGGCTCCTGGAGGTGACATCGGAAGGACGCCGCAGGCAGAGGGTCTCACCCTTCTCCCACCTCTGAAACTAGGAGCCTGTCAGTGTCTGCGTACCACCGTCTGAGGCAGAGGCTGCCTGGGCGTCAGTGGGGACAGGTTTACTGAGGCTGGCTGGCGAACCGGGGCCACTCCCCTGGTTTCCACGGAGGTGACTTTGGAGCAGCGCATTCCCCTCCTCCTGGAGGACACATGGCTCAGACCAGGCGGTTTCCCAGCAGAGGAGGACAGCCGAGGAAGTCGGCCTTTCAAGACATGAGGCCACTCTTGACAGTCTCTGTTTGAGACTAGAAGTCCAGAAAGCCAGGAACCAGGCCTGACCTAGGGAGGACAAATGACCACATCAAATGTGCTGACTCCCTTCCTCTGTGTTCGAAGCAGACTAAAGGGGAAGCCAAGCTGAGGTAGACAGAGCTGAGTCCTTCCCCATGCTACCGGCCGGTCGGAACTGGCCTGTGAGCTGGAGCCAGCCTGCCTGCCGCTCTGAGGACTTTCCCCGGGTTTGCCCACCCGTGGAGCAGCGCCCAAGACCCCTGGGTCCTCTCCCAGGCCGTCTCTCGGTGCAGCACCCTAAGACCCCCACTTGCTCTGCCACTGAGGCCTCTCTGGTTCTCTCTCCCCCACCTGGCTGCGCTGAGCAGTGGCCTTGAACATGGGAATGACAAACTCCAGTCAGCCATGGCTTGTAAACACGCTCGGCAAATTCCCATGGTTCCCATACGACATGGAGGCATGTCCAGGGTTTCTCTAAGCATCAGTGTGATCAGTCAATTAATCGGTCAATATCTACTGAACACCTTCTGCAGAGACCCTTCACCTTGTGGATGGGGAGCACTTGATTATCTAATGAAGGCTCTTCATGACCGCATTGACGTGCCGTGAATCAGCTACAAGAAGAGAGAAAATGCCATTAAACATGCCTTAAGAAATAGGCCCTGGATGGTGTCACATCTCACGCTCAGAGTCAAGTACGTCGGTGGAGGAGGCAGTGCTCATCCCGCCTGGGAGGCCCCAGGTGCTCCCCCGCATCCCGCTCTGCCTCTGCCCCACAGCATGGGACATGGGGAGGGGCCCTGCCGCCTCGTGTCTCCCCCACTGGCAAGGGCATTCTTCCCCGACATGCGGGCCAGCTTCTCCTCAGACCCCCTTGGTCTGGAAGGTGACAGAAGTCCCAAAGTCTAAACCAATCACCTCCAAGGGGAAGGAGGCCTCCAGGACTGGCTCCAGCCCCAGGGGCCTACGGTGAGCACAGAAGCCAAGGTCCCCTGCTGGGAGGCCACACACCTAGGCCAGGACTGGAAGGCTTCACAGAGGCCCCAAAAGTCTCTTCAGGGACCACATGTTTAAGAACTCCAAGGGCCACGGTGTCAGCACTATGAGCAGGACACAGTCCTCCCTGGAGAAGCGTGCCTTCGGGTAGGAGGGGACACCCAAGTGCCTGTCAGTCCCATAGACACTGACCCCATGAAGATTCCCATAGCGAGTGTGAAAACAGTAATTTCGGGCCAGCTCCCAACTGCCAGGCACGACGGTGGCGGGCAGGCCATCCTGGAAGCTGTGGAGACACGGAGCTGACGGAATGGACAGGGCTCCGGGGGGAGCAGAGGCAGGCAGAGGTGTGGCCGGCAGACATTGTGGACCCAGAAAAAGCCTGAGGTTTCCCAGGACAGAAGAGCTTGTTTGCAGCTGTGGTCACGGCTGAGCCACTGGCCGCCTCTGCTGTGTTTGTGCGGCGTCCTTTGATGACAGCGCGAATCCTGAGAACAAAGCTTCCAGGCCGGCTCTGTGTAGCTGGAGCCCAGAGACAGACACAGCTTCTCTTCCCGTGTGCGCGGGGTCGGCCGGTGGCTCCGAGAAGGTGCTCCCCTCCTCCTCAAAACTCAGAGGGCTCCTCCCAAACCAACGCTTCTGTTTGGCAGCTCCATCCCGTATGATATTCTTGCAGTTATTTGGTATTTTCCTAATTAATTGTCCTTCTCTGATTGAAAATCCAGTGATTTTGAAGCTGTTTTGAGGCATCCTAGAGAATAATTTAGCAGATTAAAAGGCAGGAGTTCCTGTAATAACGTGAAAGTACTAGGGAGCCCAGTGCAAATCAGGAGGAACACATCTTCGTTAGGAGACACACACGTGTGCCCAGGTGGTATTTCCAGACCAACTCAGGAAGCACCCCAAAGCATGTGGGGCTCACTTGTGTCTTCACTGAATCCCCAGTTTGGATTTTTATACCCTGAGGGCATCAAAAAAATAAATCTTGAGGAATTATGGATTCGTAACAGGTAATATGGAGAAATTAAGATAATTAGTCATATGTATTTTAATATATTTTTAATAAAACAACCACAGATAATTATATCCCAACTCCTTTACCAATATAAAATAAATGACATTTTCTTATAGCTTCCTTTCATCTCTACCCATAGATTTTGTATTTTTTTAAAATATTGACAATTAATTAATGTATTGTAACCTACTTGACATTATTTTATATAGACTCTATTTTGTATACACTCTGTCATTTTTAATCAGTGTGTAACACGTAATAGAGTTAGCATTCTACAGCAAAGTAACCGGCACCATATTATCGGACTTTGAAAGCACTTCTCATCCTACGTATATGCACCATCCTAAGCATTGCTTTTTGTTTTTTTAATTTTTTTGTTTATGGATTTGAGAGAGGAAAAAAGCATCGATACATTGCTCCACTTGCTCACACACCCACCGGTTGATGCGTGTGTGCGCGCTGACCGAGAACGCACCGCACCCACAGCCTTGGCACCCCAGCCAGCGGAGCTGCCCGGCCCGGGCAGGGTAGCTTTTCCTTAATTTGAGTGATTTCATTCTCAGTCAAACAGAATTACAGTCAAGTGATAGTCGAATCAGAGTCAACTATCACAGTTCTTTTCAAACTTTCTTCCAAAATAATCACATTTGCACTTCCATCAGGAATCCCTGTGTGTTCCCAATTATCTGCAGCTGTGCCAGCACCTGTTGTTACAATGACATTTGATATTCGCATTACTTTGTACTTCACTTTTAGTGAGTTTAGTGAATAAAGAAGAGTTTTTTCTCCCTCTGATATTCACTGAGTTCATCCATTGACTTTTATCCCCTTCTGTAAACTGTGCACTTGACCGCGGCTTAGGGCTTCTGTTAGGCCTGGAGGTTTGTGTGTGCTTCACGTTGAATCTCATCACTTGTCACACATGCACTGACTGACCACGCTGTCATTCTTCGCCATTGCCGTCACTGTGCGCCAAACCCTGTGCTGAGTAGTTTCGTTACAACGCCCCTCAAAGGCAGTGTCAGCCCTGGTTTCTACTGGAGAAAATCCCCATGTTTTACTTGAAAATGCAGTCGAGGCTCCGCCACTTACACCTTTTGGCCAGCGTCACAGGGCTCGGAACGGTCAGCCCCGACTCCGCATGGTCCCTTCTGCCCAGCGGCCACCCGCAAGTGGACAGTTTCTTTCCAACGCAGTGCCTTCCAGTTACCCGGGTTTTGTGACATTGAGGTTTTTAATACCATGTGGTCATGTATGTGTCCATACTGTTTTACGTTTTTTGTTGATCTGTAACCAAGGTTACCACTAAATCCACGTTTGTTGGTTTTACTCCATATGGATGTTTTAATGAGCCCCAGTGACCAGTCCCGCTCTTATTTTAGAGAGGGATTTTGACACCCTAAGTATCGCTTAAAGAAAGTTGTCTCTGGATGTGGAGATCTTTCTGCCACACACACAGTTTTGGTTTAGAGGGTTTTTTCCCATCACTGAAATGTATCCCTCTTCGTTCGACAATTGCCGCGAGCGCTCTTGCTGTCAAGGTGCGAGAGGAAACCGAGGCTTTCTCCAGCTGGGCTCCGCCAAGAGGCGTGCACACGCTGTGAAGATGGAGGCCGGCCCCTTGCCGTCCCCCTCGTCACCGCTGCCTGAGCCGGGGGCGACACCGTGCTCTGGGGGCCGGGGGAGAGCAGCCCCTGCTGTCCCCGGCATTTAGACAATCAGTTCACAAACCACTCCTTGGCTCCTGTGTCGTGTCTGTTGCTTACCTCTGATCAAGTTCAGACACAAACCCGGAGTCTTTGGAACCATCTCCTCCAGCCCCAAACAGGCCACCAGCAGCGCCCTTGGCACAGCATCGTCCTGGTGAGCTGCCCAGTCCCAGGCCAGCCAGGCCTCACTTCAGCTTTCTTCTGCAGCCCCCAGGCTGGCGGCTCCACCAGCCCCGGCGTATGAGAACCGCGGCCCCGGCCACATCTCCAAGGTGACAGTGGGATTCCTGAGCCACTCGAGCTGTCGCTTTGGGATACAGACCCTTTGATGTCCCTAGTGCTGCTTTGTCACTGCTACTACTGCTTTGTCACTCTGAGCCATTCTGGAGACAGGGGCACTTATCAAAGAATCAGTTCCTGCAATTGTCCTAAACACAGACGTGAGATTCCTGACAGGTGGTTCATTCTCTCCTCTGCTAGGGGAGGCGACAGAGGACACTGCCGTGTCCCTCGGGTCCTGCTCGGCCCGTGGTGCTGCCTCTACAGCCCCCAGAGCCCGGCACACATCAGGCGAGCTTTACTTCCTGCTGGAACCTCCTGGAACGCGCGTGGAAGCCTGCCTTTCCTCTCCGACGCCCCACTTCTCCAGAGCCCTGGGATGGGCTGATCTCCAGCCCTCACACCTCCTCTCATACCTCTCGTCCCTTTTATTGCCACTCGCACCTCTCTGGCCGTCCACCAAGGTCATTTCCACTGTAACTCTCTGTGGTGCACTTGGGCCTTGAACTCCAGGCCTTCTGCTTTGTCTGCCTACCTGGTCCTGCAGGCACGGCTGGCATGGGCCAACCCTGCTGCGGGCCTCGTGCGATCGTTTCATTTTTTGGCCCGTAGTTTCTACTGTAGCTTTAAGATCCCTGGTACCTCCAATCTATGATAAGTGTCCTCTTGGGTTTATCATGATGTTCAATCTGTTTTCAGGAGCGAGTGAAATAGGCTGTATCCGTTTCCGAGGGCCACCCTGACCCAGGACCACAGACGGGGGCGCAGACAACACAGAAACCTGGTCTCTCCCGGCTCTGGGGGCCGAGGGTCTGCTAGTGAGGCGAGCCATCCAGCTTCTGGAGGCCCCAGGCATTCCTCGACTTGTGGCTGCATCCTTCCTGCAAGGTCACGTGGCCACCTCTGTGTCTCTCTGTGTCCTTCTCTTCTCATAAGGATCCCGGTCAGAGTGGCTTAGGGCCGCTGTAAGAGCTCACTCAATGTGCGGCCTCTGCAAAACCCTATTCCCCAGGAAGGTCACACTCCCGGGGGCTGGCGGTTAGGACTTTAATGTATCTTTCTGGGGGACACAGCTGAACCCCTCACACAGCCAAGCTTGTCTGTGGCCTCCTTCTCCATCCTCCCATGCTGCCCCTCCTTCCCAGTCTCACTAGACCCCCTCCCTTCCCACGGCCACGCCCCACCCCTGCCCCATTCAAAACCCACCGGGAGGGAAGACCACACACATGGAGTGACACACCATGATGGCACTGTGTGCATCCGTGAGGGAGGAATGACAGGGGAGGACTCGGGGGCCCTTGAAGTCATTTCAGGAGGCACTTTCCTGGTCCTCTGTCCCCAAAGCCCATGCCTGTGCTGGAACCCAGATGCGCCCTCTCCCAATGCTCCTCAGCACCCATGGGTGTGGCCTTGCTCGAGGGAGGGATGCATCATCAGGGTGAGCACACCTGCGATCTGCAAATGCACAGGCTCCTGAGGACGACGGGGGTGGCTGGGAAGAAGCAGGGGCTCCCGACAGGACCGCCCAACATCTTCAGGTTAGTGGAAGGACCATGTTGGGGATGCTGTGCAGAGGACCTCGGGCCAAGAGGACAACTAGAAGTTACACACGTGCCCTGGCTCGATCAGGCCCCGACAGCCAGCAATGCCAATCAGTTCGAGGTGGCCGGTTCCTGTATGCCTAGGGGTGTCCTTGAAACCCCCCCAAACAGCCACACTGGCACTGACAGGGAGGTGACGCAGAAATGAAATCCATCGGCTGACCCTTGTATGGACCTGGAGGGACGGACACACCCTGCCCCACTTCTGAACGGAGCTGCCTTCTACCCTATCGCTCATCTAACCACCACGCCCGCCCTCCTCTCTGGCTTCTACAGGCGGAGCAGGAACGAGAAGGGTGGAGACCCTCATTTAAAAAACCCAGGGGCCATGATCCTTTAGGGAGGAGGGGCCACTTCCCCTCACCTACCTATAGGCGTGGGGTGGGGGGCGGGGAGCAGCAGCCAGGGCCGGGGCCAGCCCGAAAACCGCTTCGTTCTTTGACCTCTGTCCCTGGCTCAGGGTTAAAATACAAGCCGCTGGTTCTGGCTCTTGGCACGAAAGGCTGGTGGTTAGAGGGGACACTGGGATGGCTCACAAGTGCTCTATTTGGGAGTATTTATAGTTGGAGGATGTAGTATCTGAGATATTTTGGAATCAGCCATCTCTTCTAAAATTACACGTATATCCTGTTTTTAAAAATATGCTGCATCAAAATTCAAATTCAAAACTAGAGAGAGCCGTTACTCAGTTAACAGACAAGTCTGGGTGCCTCCTTCGGCGGTTAACTTTTGGAAAGGAGCCCCCCACACCCTTTGGGACCGGCTCTCCTGGCACACCTCTGAGGACACGTTATACCGAACTATTTGTTGGGACATAAGCGGACCATGTATGGGACACCTGTGCAGGAGGCTCTCAGGTATAAATGGAAATACCCTGGTTTGCTGCATAAATGAGATTCTTTACTTTTCCTTATTGACCACCTGCCATTTATCCAACAAGGAAAGAAACATCAGATAACTAAAAATAAACCTGTACGTTGGCATTCAACTCTCTGTGCAGTCCCCTGGACCTGCCACCCACCCCAGCCCCCAGGGGACCTGCCTCCAGGGCAGGGGGGGGACACACTCAGCCCCCTCTAGGCCCCTCCTCCAGGGTGGAGGAAATTCAGCAGCTGCAACTGTGAACTCCCCTCCCCAAACCCAGATGGAAGATAGGACCCCGTGCCTGCTCTGGCCCTCACTTGAGCTTGGAGTTTGGAGACAGGAAGAGGAGGGCACTCCTCCATGCTGACTTGTTAGCTCACAGGCAGCCCTTGGCTTAGGGCTCACTCCCCCTTGCCCAACCCACTTCTGCAGGATGTCAGCTGCATCCCTTCTGCCTCCCCCACTCTGGAAGTCTTGGTGGCCCACCCCCACCCAAAAGCCAGGCCAGGATCCCATAAAGAATGCAGTTCACCTTGTCCATCTGCAGTGCACCTGGGCTGGGAGATAACTGGTCAGCTACAGCTTCCAAGTCCACTCCCCGCTGTGCCTGTGCTGTCAGGTCCTCCGGGAAGCAGCTGCAGGGGCAGAGGACGGGACTGGGACGGGAGACTTGTTGGGGGATCAGTCCTGCAAAGGGTGAATGGGGGGAACCAGAGTGTCAAGGAGAGGCTTAGACTGTGATGCAGATCAGACAAAGCCTCACTGCTCCAGTTCAGGGAGCGGGGACCCACAGGAGGACCAGAGGGGGGACAAAAGTCTCACATTCCTCCCTGAGTCTCGTCTCCGTCAGGGAGCTCAGAAAGATTGAAGCCTGGGCTAGCGTGAAAGATCCAGGCTTCCTAAGGAGGGTGAAGTGACCCTACTGGTTCGCCCCATGGCTGCCACAGCCCAGTATTTCAGGCTGTGTGTGTGTGTGTGTGCAGTTTTACTGCTTCATTGAGGTTCTTTCTAAAAAGGACCATCTTGTCTGTCCCCTGCCCTTGACTATTAATGGGGCCACGGGCTTATCCAAGATCACTCCCTCCAGGGTGTCCAATTATAGGGCGCTGTGTGATATCACTGTGTTAACATCCAGCCAGAGCCACTTGCACCTCAAAGGGACAGAGACACTTGAACAACCTGGAGAACTGAGATCTAGGTAGCTCAGCTACCCTTCATGCCTTTGCCAGGACTCTTCTTAACGTGCCAGTGTGGCCAGCAACCTACGCAGCACCCCCACAGTAACGCAGGTACATGCAGCCAGGGCGGGTCAGCAAAGCCACGGCCACCTGCAAGAGCAGAGAGGACTGGCCTCTGCAGACCGCTGGGGCCCCCTGCATCAGCCTGCCAGCTGACCCGCCTCTCCCCATCCTCCGGGAGTCCTAGCGGCTCCAGCCCAGGTATCCGATGGTCCCAGCCCCCAGGAGGGAGAGAAACCACCACGAATCAGCTGAGTGCCCCTTGGCAGCCCCATCGGCATGCTTGGGTCTCCGCAACCTGTTAAACATATCACATCAAAACATCCCTAAAAATAAGGGCTGATGTCATGAGGCTGCCCGAGCTTGAGGGGGGTGGGGGGGGGGCAGAGACAAAGAGCAACACCCTAGGGTGTTTTTCACTCCAAAGTTTCTTTTCCTGGGCACACAGAAAAAACTGTAATAAACAAATGGTACCCTTCCACTTCAGAAACCCCCCGAAATGCTTATGTTCCAGTTAAGATTACACAAGAGGAAACATTTTCAAAATCTGTTTCTTTTGATTTGAACTCAGCACCAGTATGCCCCTTCTCCTGAGCCACACACTGTCCTCCTCCTCCTGGGGCTCCCTCCCTCCCCCCACTCCCTCCCTCCCCCCACTCCCTCAGCCTCCCACTCTGCCCTCAGCTGTCAGGCCCCTGCGGGTCTGGCTGGTCACCAAAGCTGCTTCAGCCCTGTGGGCGAGCGGGCCGGCTGTTATCTGCCACACTGTCTTCACACTGCTGACCAATGAGCACAGAGAGCAGAGGGAGCCTGACCCAGAGCCAAAGTCCCAGGGCCAGCGACAGAGGCTGGGGCCCAGGAGGGCCCAGGACCTGGGGAGAAGCCACTAGCAGGCACGGGCCTGGGGACCCTAGCGTGCCGGCCCTCGGCACTAATTTTATTTTATGAATGCTAACACACTAGACGCTCATAACACAGCCTAGTGGTTGTGAGCTCAAAAGATTCGTGAGAGATTTTCTCTGAGGACTCGTTAATGTGGTCCTTTGGGGGACTGCTCCCCAACCTGCCTCCTTCACTGGAGCTATAAATAGGCCCGTGAGCACTTGACCCTGTAGCCAGCCTCACTCCCGCTCAGAGGCTCTGTCGCACAGACCATGGACAGGGTTGGGGGCGGGGGGAGGAAGAGGACAGTACGGCGGCTCTGGGAAGGGTATTTCCTGGCATTTAAAACACACGAGAGCAGGGTAGGGATGGCACTGCCCCCCAACAGGGGCTCATTGCAGTGCTCCAAGGCATGGTCTGTCGCCAGGCCCATGGAGGTGCCTCCCGGCACTACTGTCCACTTGGAAAAATTCCATCCCTTAACCCAACCGTGAATGTAAGCACTGCCCACCCCGCCCGGCTCCCCAGCCCCAGGCCTGAAATCTTCAGGCAGTACTTGCCCAGTGACTCAGAGTGAGCTTCCCGGCTCCGCCCCCCTGCCTATTGCCCTGTTTTGCATGACCTTCCTGAAATATACGTAGTTGAGGGAGATTGCTCAGGATATTTTGGGGAGACAGCTGTCTGTGATTCTAGCCGAGTTATGGGTGGCATGGGCTGGGAGGGCTGGGCGGGGCACTGGAGCTGGTAGAGGCGGGCAGGGGGATGTGGACGTGATGTTGAACAGACAGAAGAATGAGGAAAAAAGGACAAAATTCTCATCTGCTTTGAGGGTGACGTTCACATCGACAGCTAGTCAGACAGCTCCCAGATGGACTCTCAGATCCTAAAGGAGGGGTCCCGCTTCCCTGGGGTTCCGTTCTGCACGCAATAGTGCATGGTGGCCCACAGGGACTGCGGGAGCCGAGATTCTCTAGCACAATCTATTGGAGCCACGCCCCAGACCGAGGTCAGAGGTGACCCTCCTCTCAGGACCCCGTCTTCCTGGGCAGGGGGAGGCCCCAAGGTGCTCCCTGAAATGTTCTACATGGGAAAAGGGTTGGAGGGGAAGAATCTCTGGTCAGACAGGTTTGGGACATGCTGCATACTAAATAAAGTTATTTCTTAAATTGTATACAATACATGGACATATTAAAACCTCCAAAAAGTTCTACAATTAAAAAAACTATTTAACTTTTTTAATCCAACAGTTTCAAATTTTATTTGTTAAAAAAGAACACTTTTGCCATGTGTGGTAACGAAGCAATGCTCCCCTGCCCCTGAAGATGTAACCGTCCTAATCCCCAGAACTGGGACTATCGGCCCCACCTGGCAGAGGGTTCCTGCCCTCTGATTAAGAAACGGGAGCTGAGAGTGCCCTGGATCATCCAGGTGGGCCGCATCTCTCACCACGGCCTTTATAAGAGAGAGGCAAAAAGGTCCACGTTTCGAAAGCTGGTGGGTGCCCAGAGCGGGAGCTGGAGTGATGCCTCTGAAGATGGAGGAGGGACCCGCACGCCACGGAATGTGGGCACCTGTGGAAGCTGGAAAAGTCAAAGTCATGGGTTCTCCCCAGAGCTTCCAGAAAGAAGACAGCCCTGCCCACACCTTGATTTTAGGGCCCACGGTAGAGTTCTGACCTCCAGAAGTGGAAAAGAATAAACTTATGTTGGTTTTGTGGCCACTGGTTACAGCGACAAGAAACGAATACACAGTAAGTATTAACATCTCATGTTCAAATAATAGAATTTAGGAAGCTGGGGATGTGCCTGGTTGGTTGTCAGGCACAAGGAAGCTCCGCCCACAAGCCTCCGGGCAGCTCCTCGGAGCTGGTCCCCAGGGCCTGCTGGGTCTGGCTTCTGTGGACATGGTAACAGCCGTTGAATGGGGCACATCGTCCAGAGTCAGGATATGTATCATCCACTTGTTTGAATGCTGTGACCACAGAGCAGGGAGGAAGGAGTGAGTCAGTTCGTGGCTGGTCCAATGCAAAGCTGTGAAAAGTCTGCGCCTGGGGCGGACACCGCTGGGAGGTTCTGCAGGGTGGGAGTGGGGGGGTTCTTCAGTAGCTAAGAACGCCTGTCCTTGACAGCCTTGGGCTTCACCCTGTTTCTACCTCACGACTAATTTAAGAGGAACAGAGACACTTCCCAGACTCCCCATGGAATATTCTGGGGAAAGGTTATGCAAAGAAACCTTCAAGTGCCTTCAGTTCTAAGTCAGTGTTGGGGCTAAGAGTCAAGGTGGCTGAGATGCTAGGTAACCAGGCCCTGGGGGTTCAATGTAATGGAAGGTCAGATGGGCTGGAAAAAAACATAAAGAAGCATAAAACGACCCTACCTAAGTTTTGCAGAGGAGAACTGGATCAAAAATGAAATTGCTGGAATAGAAGCAAAGCTCCAATTTTTCACTTTTCTCAGGTGTGTTGGGTGTGGGGTCTTCCATGCAAGAATTCAGGAGCATTGCTGAACCCCCCAGGCCACTGGCTGTGGGTCCAATGACAAGGCATTGTCCTCCAGGGCCTCCCTCCCTAGTGGCCCAGTGCGCAGTCTGCAGTCTCGCACACTGGCCCATTGTCTGCTGCCTCCCGCCTTGCTCCATTGTTTCCTTCAGAACCTTGTCCCACACCTCCCGGCAGCCAAGCCCCACACCCTCCAGGCTTGGCTCCTCCGGCTGGCCAACCCTGACCCACCGGCCAGAAACGAGCTGCCTAGAATGAGCTGCACCTTCCCGGTGGCACTTCACCGCATCGAGTGCCAGGCTCCTGTAGGCCACCAGTTCCGCGAGGGTCTGTCCCTCTCAGGGCTGTTTTCACTGCAGACCCTAGAAGCCCACTCCTCCCAGCTCCATCAGAGAAAGACATTCGTTATTTTAAGAATGCTGGGCCTTGAGTGCCTCATGCTGAGTGAAATAAGATGAAAAAGGACAAGAACCGCATTCCAATCATATGTGGGACGTAAAACCAAAAGCAACAAACAAAGTTGTAGATACAGAGGACAGCACGGTGGTCACCAGAAGAGAGGGGAGGGGCAGGATGTAGCGGGTCAAGTACAAGGTGATGGAGACTAGACATGGGTGGCGAGCACACAGTTGAGTAGACAGATGTCCTATTATCAAGTTGTACATCTCAGTGTATATGATGTTATTAACCCAGGTTACTCCAACACATTTAATTTTTTTATAAAAGACTGCTGGCTTATCTCATGAAGCCTAAAGCTGATGTTGTGGCTTTCCAGTGGGTGTTAGTTTCCCGGGGTGTCGGGGACACAGTGATGCCGAGCGAGTGGCCCAGACATCGCAAGGCTCCCAGTGTGGAGGCCAGAAGCCAGAGATCAAGGCGGCAGCAGGGCTGTTTCTGCAGAAGACCTGAGGGGAACTCTGTCCCAGGCCCCTCTCCCAGCTTCTGGTGGCTTCCTGGCCATCTCTGGCCTTCTGGGCTTGTAGCCCCATCAGCCAGATGGGCCCCTGCCTCCATCTGCACAGGGCCTTCGTCCCCTCTGTGGGTGGCTGCTGTCCACACTTCCTCTCTGTGCAAGGACACGCCCCGATGACCTGGTTTTAACTACTTATGTCAGTAACTAATTAACGGCTTCCAAATGAAGTCCCATTCTGAGGTTCTGGGGGTCAGGGCTTACATGAATTGGGGGTAAGGACACGATTCCACCCATAACACGTGGTAACAGGAACCCCATTTTGAGTAGGTGGCATTGGGGCCAGTTAATACCACTTCCCTCCACACCCGCCGTTTCTCTAACGACGGCCGTGAGACTCCGCTCTGACAAACGAAATGTAAATAAAACCTATCGGATGGGGCTGTGGAAAAGCTCACGTGTCCCGCCTCTGCCCCCTTCTCCCTCCCTGAGCACAGCTGAACACAGAGGAAAGACCGAGCAGCCATCTTGCCACACGAGGGTAAAAGACATGCCCCGAGCAGAGACCAGGCCTGCAAGCCAGGCCCGTGCCCTGACTGGGGACCAAACCTAGGTGCTTTTGCTTTGCAGGACAATGCTCTACCCACCGAGCCACACCAGTCAGGACGTGAGAAGACCATTTTGACTGAAGGGCCCTTCCCAGGACCCACCAAACCTCATGAACGTCCTGGCGCACTGAGCACCTAGAAGTGCCAGACCTAGGCTGAGCACACGCAGTATTGCCAAAGACTCACATAGTGGACGTAGCGTCTGCAATTTGCTGACTTGGAGAAGGTCACAAGGATGAATGGATTTTCTTTCCCAAGGCCACACACAAATCGGGACTGGGACTGAGGTCCTACCAGCTCTGTCTGTGTGTCTCTCTTTACCCCAGACAGTCCTTCCTTGCATCCAGTTGGCTAGTCAGTGAGCTTGACAGCAGCCTCCCCAGAAATAGACATGCATGTCCCTGTCCAGCCCCGGAGGGGGGGTCACAGTATTACTTCCAGTTCACAGGGGAAGGCCTCTGTCAGGCCTGAGTCTTCTGAGGTGTCCCCCTGCATGTCTCCTGCTGACCACCCCTATCACAGGTTGTATCCTACCAAGTGAAAACCTGCTGAGATGCTTCAGGAAGAGCACTGGACCAGACTCACCAACGCCACCTCTTTCCTCCTCCCTCGGTGTTTCCACAGCCAGATATGAACATGGTGCTGAGCCCCATAGCCCAGGAAAAGACTCCAGGAAGCTGGGAGCCACTATGCCCACAGGCTCCTCTTCCGCCGCCGTTCGTTCCTCAGCCCACCCAAGGAAACCCACAGAGGGCATCCTCCAGCGTTTGTGTCCGCACCTCTGGACCTCAGAATCAAAACCCATGGCCCAGCTGGCATCTGTACTTGACCTTCCCTGGGAATATCTACACTGAAAGAACTTTTACAAATGAAATCATAAGCGCACTAGAGTTAATGATATACTATTAAAGCTGCTGCTGTGGCAAAGCCTTGGAAAATGCAGACTTTTCCTAATTAAAATAAACAAATTGCAGGTCGCCCCTTGGCTTCACTTTTCTGTAACACTCTCCAGGTAAAAACGAGGCGCACTCACATTCCAAAAACGGTTATCAAAACCCAGGTTAAAAAAGAAACCCAAGGAACATTTTGTAAACTAACTTTCTGACTCTTTCTAAACATCTTCAACAACGAATTTCAGCCTGTCCTTTTTCTCCAGAAGAGCTCAAAGGCTTGGGGCTTGGGCGCACCATTGCGGGGGAGGGGCGGGTGAAGAAAAGAGCCCAGGATCCAACCTCCAGCTGTGGTGGGAAACACAGCAAGAGGCAGACTATTTGAAGTGAGTGATGAGCCCAAGTTTTTATCAAGTCCAAGAGCAACAAGCGAAACAGAAAGCCTGCGGTCCAATCCTGCAGCTGCACAGGCCTGTCAGATGCAGGCGGTGCACAGCCCATCCTACGCAATTTGCATAAAAATTTCTGGAATGCGAGGGTGTGAAATATTAACAACTCTCTGTATAATTATTAAGGGATTTTTTTCAGAGTAAAAAAATTGTTGCGGAACTTAAATAAAGGCTGGGGAGGACACTTCATTCATTTTTCAGTTTTGTTCAGTCTAGGGGGAATTTAAACATGTAATAATGGAGGTCTCTGGGGTGGAGGATGATGAGCTAAGTTTCTGACTATGGTGACAAGTGTTTTAAGTAGCTGCCACAAGTCACAGTTAAGAGGAGCTGCCTTCGGCCCTGGCCAGGTGGCCCAGCCGGGTTGGGCGTCAGCCCGGTAAGCCAGCATCTTGGGTTCGATTGGAGCACATACAGGAATCAACCAACGAATGCATGAATGAGTAGAACAACAAATTGATGTTTCTGTCTCTCTCTCCTTCTTCTATCTCTATAAAAAGTAATAAATAAAAATTTAAAACAGAAGGAGCCTTCTTTCAGACAGAGAAGGCTAAAATCATGATAAAAAACTGTAAGATGCCAGTATGTGATCTTCTAGGGCACAAGGAGCTTTAAATGGGGTTCACGTCAGTCAGCATTTCTGGAGCGGAGATGCCACTTTTAAGGAAGTGTCTCCCGGAGATGATTTTGCCCTCAAAAAGTCATGATAAAGAAAACGTTGTGCTTTCTTTCCGCTGGTGCTGTTCCACACCGGGGGACAGCGAGGAAAACCAGACAGTCCCTCTCATGTTTCCTCCCTGTGGTTAGAAGACGAAGATCTGACTTGGAGAAAACCTGTGCCAGTCTCAGGAGACGTTGTCTTGCAGCGACATGTAGGGCGTAGACAGCGCCCGAGGGGCAGCACAGCAGCGCACGCAGGGCCAATGAAAGGAACGCAGCTTGCTAGATTCAATTCCTTTTTTTTTTTCATTCTTGGGAGTCAGACTTTCATTTCCCCAAAGACCACGCGGAGCTGGCATGAAGCGCCCAGCCTGGCCAGCTCTGGGCAGGAGCTGTGGACAAAACCCTAAGATTTGGAACCACCCATTCAGAAGCACAAAACACTGCACCCTCCTTCAGTCCTGGCAGCATTGTGCATGGTAGCCCCATACTTCTGGAAACGTGGCCGTGGAGGGCCGAGTTAGGGAAGCCCGGTCTCAGGGCTCATGGGAACACACACATGTGCACCAGCTCACATCTGTGTGTGGTGCGCGTGGCCTGTACTTGGTGAGCAGGAGTGTGAATCATAAAAGGCAGTTGGAGGCACTTCAGCTCAACATGCAGCTTTTAAAAAAATTTCCTGCTTGGCTACAAATGTCCGGAGGAAGTGAATCTCCAGTTGCTGATGACCTCATTTCCACCATTTCTCAACGGATTGGGAGGAGGCCTACTCAGCCAATGGGGGGTGGAGGGCTGAGGGCAGTGGGAGGGGCTAGAGGCATGACTGCCTGCAGCAGAGCATTCTCTCTGCTCCATCTGGTGCCCCAACTCCACCCCACAGGCCCCCAGCCCTGCACGCCTCTTCTTCCTTGACGTGCAATTGGCAAAGCCGTTCCTAGGATGACCGAGTACAGCAGTCGCAATGCCAGATAATAAAGAGCCCAGGGGGACAGGTCCCAGCTGACACGTGGGGTCCTTAATTCTGTGTGGAGACCAGAACTGTGGCAGTGATCTAGGTTTCCTGGGCTTATGCCATGGAAATGAGTCACCCGACAGAATCAGCAAAACATCCATTATTGATGACGGTCACCAAACCACAGATAGATTGGTGTTTTATCCTGACCCAGTGACAGTGATGAATGGCTGTTATTAAATCGATAGATCAATCGAAAGCCAATAAGTCAAGACTTCCAGAGGTCGGTCAAAGCAATATACCACCACAGAGAACCCAAAGGTCAGCTGGCCTGAAACAGGGAGATAGGAAGTAGGACCGCACCGGGACAGCCAGCACTGAGCAGAAAGCTAAACCCGCAGGCTTTCCTTTCCCTGCTCACTTCTTCAGTGTCAAAGAGAAACAGAAGTGGGCCCTTCTTGCAGGTTTATCCGTTGTAGACACAATGCCCAGGAGGCCGTAGACACCACGGGACCCACCGAGAGACAGGCAGCTCTGTAATGTTAAAGCCCTTCCACCTGCAGAGCCCCTGCTGGTGCACTCCCCATCTCTCCAGTCCTCCTGTAGGCTGTCCTTGTTTTGTGGTTGGTATTGTCACCATTTACAAGTGAGAAACTCAAGGCTCCTGGGGGGAAAGAAGGGGTAGCAGGGAGAATGGCAGAGCTTGTGGGGGTGTGGAATCCGCACTCACAACCACTGGAAGGCCTCGGTGGACAGGGTGTGGAGCAGTTCCCCTGCCGCGGCTGCAGTGCAGGGAAGTCTGAGACTTGGAGTGTGGCCCTCCCCCACCACCACCCTCCTCTGCTCCTGGGTGGCTGTGAGCAAGGCCTCCCAGAGCTGCCGGCTGATTCTCTACACACACACAGCACACTCACACAAACATACCATACACGTGTATACCACTCTCACAAATGCATACTCACAAACTGACTCACACACACACACCAGACTCTAGGGGTGTCCCTGGCAGCACCTCCGTGAAGGCCAGAGGCAGTTTTGCCCTTTCCTGCAGCCCAGTCCCGACCTTCTGCACAGTAGGCTCGGATCAGCAGCAGGAGGTTGAGAAAGACCATCGCTCCTTCATGGGATCGCCCTGGGAGAGACAGAGCAAGAAGAGGACGTACAGCAGCCACACTGAAATGAGGGGCAGCCCTGGGCCCTGTGCAGGAAAGAGAAGCCGGAGTCCCTGGGGACTGGGGGAGCGTGGCGAGCATGGGGGAGGCTGCTGGTCAAAAGAGAAAGGGAAATGCTGCGACCACACTGTAAAGCTTCCTTCCATCTGGAGAAGACTCGGGTTTTGAAGTGGGTTTGGGTTTACTGAGCACAAACTGGGCTGGGGAAACTTAAAAGCTTTTTTGGTGGCATTACAGAACTCACACATCCATGTGGATACCGTGTTTGTGCTTCTTCGGCAAGGTGCCCACAGGGGCTGTGCGTCTCTCTCTGCGGTTACCGCAGACTGACCTGGGAGTCTCGGGCTGCTGCATGAGACCCCGATGAGTCTGTGCCACTGAGGCCACGCAGTGCCAGCCAGGACCCCTGCCAGGGAGCCCCGGGTGTAGAGAACAGCAAAGCGAACAAACTAACAGGGTTTTGTTGGACACTCCTGTGTTCCAGCAGCACTTTGCCAAGGTGCCTGTACGGGGCAATAACTTGTGCAAATAACACTCTACCAAACGCTATGCATTTAAATGAAAAAGAATGTCTTAAAGGACACAGAGCCTGCACCCAAAATGCTTCTGTTCAAGTCAAGCCCAGGAAACAGGAACTGCAGAAATGGGAGTATACACACACATTTATAGCTGTTCATAAATGTCAGGGAGCCGCTGCGATGGCTGGACTGGCTTGGTGCCCTGCAGGGAATGTGACTCAGGCTTCATACGGGCGTGTGACGAGGTGTGGGAGGAATGTGGGTCAATGTCCAGAGCAAGGAGCCTGGCCCAGACCACATGCTGCAGGGAAGGGGCTGAGCGAGAGCGTCCCAACCATGCCCTGTGCGGGTTGGGGGTTTGGAGGGGATGCAGAACAGCTAGGTGGCACCTCGCCTGTGTGTGAGGTAGAAGGAACACTTGGGAGGAGGCTATGAAGGTTGTAATTAAGAGTTGTAAGTTTCCTTTGAAAGGAAAAGAGAGACATTGAGGCTTCCAAGGAAAATGGTCCCTTGGCCAGGAAGTTCTGGGAATACAGGTTGGGGAAGTGGGGGGCATCTGGAAGTTGTGGGGATCAGAAGCACCCTCTGTGGGAATGGAGATGGAAAGAGGAGGGGTACAGCACAGATAAACGAGGTCACTGCCAGGACGGTAGGAATGTGACCCCTGAGAAACGGGGAAAAAGCAGAGCATGAGGGGAACTCACTGTGGGTCTGGGCTTTAGTTGTGGTTAACTTAACTGCTAGTGGGATTCTGGGTAGACATTTGGATTCACTCATGGACTGCGCAGGAGAGGGCCAGCCCAGTGCCGTCTCACCTGCAGGCGGGGGGCTGGTCCCTCTACTTCAGGGAGAAAAACGCTGGTACCCACGGGCAGAGGCCATGGTTGAAAATCACAGGTGTCTTGTCCTTGTCTGCTGAGCATTATTTTAAATGTTACGTGTCTTCCTTGGTTTTATTTTTTAGTAACTGGGGGGAGGACTAATTTTACGCAGAGAAGTTGCAGGGATAGCATCATTTTCCTGGGAAGACCCTTCCTCTGTCCCCTCCACTCTGTCACATCTCTCAGGTTTCCTTGTTTTCAATGGCTTGACGGTTTTGAGGACTGCTGGTCAGTTAGTGCATAGACTGCCCCTTAATTTTGTTTTTTGTTCTTTTCTGATGCTTTTCTCACGACTGCAGTGAATGGCTTTGGGGTGGGAGACAACCACAGGTATAAAGTGCCGTTCTCAGCACATCATACAAGGGTGCCCACTATCTACGGGACACATCAAAGACGACACTCACCTCGATCACCTGACCGGGGTAGCGTTGGACCGGTTTGTCCAGTGTCGGGTTTCTCTCCTCCCACCCCCCACGCATACTCTGTTCTTTGGAAGGAACTCGCTAAGTCCAGCCACATTCAAGGGCAGATGGTCGGGGTGGGTGGGTGGATGGGGGGTATCTGCATAAATTATTTGGGATTCTTCTGTAGGAAACACTTGTCCCTTTCCTTCTACTAGTTTATTTGTATCAACAAGGACCCCTGTAGATTTATTTCACACTTTGAGTTACGATACAGTTGTTTACTCTTCCGCCCCCATCGTCACAGCTCTGGCCATTGAGAGCATCTTCCGGTTGGCTCTTGGGTCCCTCTGACCCACCCAGCCTTTTGTTCTGTGAGCACCTGCTCACCTGTTGCTATTACGGATGCTCCAGACTCACCTTATGTTTCCTTGACCCACCTGAGAATGAGCCATTTCTCCAAGGAGGCCTGGTCCCTTTCACAGGAGAATTCTCAGCACTTAGAAGCTGAGGCGTGGGGCCTGGTGCTGCTGGAATGTTCCCTGCCTCTAGACCCAGTCAGCAGACAGAGGTAGGAAATATGTGTGTGTCTACTAATGCATAGACGCTCGCATCTATAATTATCTCTGTGTGCACTTCTCTTCATCTCTGCGAGCTAAACATGAGGTCTGCAGACAACTCTGACTCCAGCCTAGTAGCTTCTCCCCTGAGCGTCTCTCACTCCCCCTCCCAACACTGGCCTGGCCCCCACCCTCCCATTACTTATTTGCACATGTAAAGCTAGCTCAAAATTGTGATCCCTGCACCTTCACTGAATGCTTTTGTGTATGCTCTTGACCGACAAGGTATTTACATGTCAAACTTGTGCACCATGGAAGTCTGGAGGAAATGTAAAGACCCACGAAGAAATAGGGATTTAAAAAGATATCAATGGCTTAGAATAAGGAACGCACGTAAAAATATGAATGAACAGGATACACAGGAGTTTGGGAATAGATAAGTGGTGTAACTGGAGAATGACAGAGATCAGACTTTGCAGCAATTCGTGGAAAAGGAGAAAGAGTTGTACCTGTTTGGCTGACCACAAGCTCAGGTATGGCCATGTGAACAAACAAAATTGATGTGGAGGGTAGGCCCCCATGCAAAGAGAATATTCCAACCGAGGTGGGAAAACGCACCCTAGTCAATGTGCAGGTCACACACCAACTCCTCAGGTGCCAGCATTGATATCCATCCTTCATAAGAGAGCACAGGAGAGGGAGCAGAGCCATGTGAGTGGGATGGGATCACACTCCCAAAATACTAGCAGGGATTAGATGTACCCTGTTGCACTCCAGAGGGCAGAACTAGGGCCTGGAGTCCTAGGGTCCTTCCCAAGCCGATGGGACTGAACGAGGGTGGGGCAGGCCATCCACCCCCTGCATGCCTCTCCTGGGGGACAACAAACAGCACAGCCAAGATCCAGGAGGCTGGAGGACAACGCTGGAGATCAGATCCTAGAGACGCCCCCTGGGAAAAGCTGAAAGGACAGTCCAATGGGTTGTTACTGACAAAGCTTTCGGTGCAAAGTGCAAATAGAATGAGGAACCAAAATGCAGGTGGTCAGGACACAGGAGAGGGAGGAACAGGAGTAGGGGCCCGGGACCCTGCCCAGGATGAAATACCTCCTTCGGTTCAGTCCCAGCGGACTGCCTGCGCTGCCTGAGGGCAGGCCAGTCTTTCTGAAGAGCACAGAGCCAAACGTGGGCACAGTAAGAGGAAGGCAGAGTGTGCCTGATTGGAAGGGAAACTTTCTAACAATCAGAGTTGTCTGAAAATAAAATGTAATCCTCATCAGGAGAGGGTTTCACGCCATGGTGGGTCAGGCTGCATTAGCAGGCGGGGCTGCCAGGGGCAGAGGGATGCAGACACGCTGTGATGATAGGAGATAAACGGGTGCGGGGGAGGGAGACCTGGGGCTGCTGGGCTGGGGGGGCGATGGACGAGGGTGAACTGAAGGGTTCCAGGTGCCTGGGAGGGAAGAGCACGGTGGCTCCACAGAGCCCTGGAACCTGTCTGATGTGACGTGGCATTGGGAGTTAGTTTTGTTCTTGCTATATACATATAATCTTAAAAAAAAAACAAAAAACTCACACTGAATTGAGCCAGGAGGCCAAGCTCTCTCACCTGCCCGAGGCGCACACGCCCGGGAGAGCTGGGGCAAGCACACACCTGCTCTGCGCCGTGATCTCAACCTACAGAGAAAGCCAAGGGGCCGGAGATGTCCCAGGTCTCCTCCAGCTCTATTATTGTTGTTCTGTTTTGGGTTTTTTTTTTTTTTTTTTTTTTTGAAGAAAGGATTGTATTATTTAAAACGGGGCTACATAAACTGTGACTTTCCAAGAATGTGACGTAGCCCCTTCTCCAACCATGGGCCTGGCTTCTCCGACATCTTTGTGAGCTGACGGAAAGTGGGCTGGCGACCACGAGCGTCAGACTTCTCCGCAGGGATGCAGTTCAGACTGTGGTGAGGAGAGAGACGATGAACGGAGTCAAACCTTACAGGTGAAGGAGCCCAAAACGTCGACTTAGGTCTTCGTGGCACCTCACGAGGTGTGCCATAGAGTGACCAAATGGGTGACAGGCCAGACCAGACATGACGTCAGGACGAGCTTAGAAAAGAAGACAGCCGGACAAAGGCCAGCGCTATTTTGGTTTGCACATGGAAAGACATCCTGTCGTGGGATATTATATTCCATGTGGGCACCTCGGAGCAGAGGAACAAGGTCTCCTAAGGGATGGAAAGGGAGATGGAAAGCCAAGAATGGGCATAGGAGCTCCAAGGCGAGTGGGGGTGGCCCAGCGCCTGGTGCCTCCCAGGAGCTCAGCTGGATGAATAACTCAAAACTAACGGAAAAATGGAGGGGGTAGGCAGATGAGGAAATGTTCAATTTCTAAAATGTGAGTAAACAAATATCTGTCCCGGGTGAGACTAACTCCATCTGATATCAATGTTTGCATATGTACACATTTGCAAGTCATTTGTGGACAGGTGTGCACCTGAACCAAGATTCTGAGCCAACAAGTTTTAGATAAAAGTAAATGTATGCAGACTCACAAACAGGCAGTACGCATGGTTGGCAGGGGACAGTGAGACTATTTCCCAAAAGGGCCAGAGGCAGCCCAGAGTACAATCAAAACCATCCTGGGGCAACCCCCAGGTTCGCCTTGTGGAAGTCCGTCCTTTCAAAGAAGGGCTGGGCCGGGGCGACTCCGGGGTCTTCTCTGTGTCTCCGTGGGTCTGTGTTCTTATCCGATAGTGAGTGTCTGAGTGGAACACACAGGCCTGTGAGAGAGGGGCTGATGGCGACCTCAGAGGTCACACCAGACCCTGTGATTCTGGGGTTTGGGGAAGACCGTGTGAATCATTTAGAATGAAAGAAAAAGCTTGGATTTGGGACTGTTTGCTCATCAGTCCATAGACTTTCTGAGCTTCTAATATGGATACAACACTGAACTGATAAAGGAGTTGAATAAGAAAAGGCATGTCCTTTTAAAACTCAAATCATAATATGCAGGGGAGAAAGAAAACAGAAAATTTACTATAAAAATCATCAGCTTTAATAAATGTTAAAATAAAACAATATAATATTTTTTAAAATAATCAAGAAAGTAATAAAATAATCAAGGGCTGTATGGAAATCATTTGCAAATAGGATAAATGGCAATTGGACATTTGGGGATGACCATGGTGAGTTCAAACACAGCTGAAGACTTTGTCCCTTGGGAAGCACTCGGGGAGGCCGAGGGTAGAAGTGGACTTTGGTCAAGCTGCGTGCAGGGCCAGACCTGCTGTGTGTCATCCCCTTCATCCTTGACCAACCTGAAAGTCTAGGTGAGGGTTACATTTAGTGGGCAAATGAGAAGACGGTGTCAGAGAAGTGAGCTCGCTTGCCCGAGTTCTCACAGCTAGGTAGTGGAGGAGCAGAGTGTCGAACACAAATTGGCTCCTAGGTGCACTCTCTCCCCTCCGGTCTCCATGGCCAGGTGATCGGGGAAACCAATTTTACAATGTGTTGGCTGTGGGTAGGAACAAATCAGAACTTGTGAGCTCCAACTATGGAAAGATTTCCAAGTTCAAAGGCAACACCTCGCGGGGCGCTCTGTGGGTGGATTGCCCTGAATTTCAGAGTTTGCTTCCATCTTTCTCACAGTTCTCTTTTCCTGCAACGTCCCCAAGCAAGACCAACTGTAGCAGTCAGAGAAAGCCTGGTGTGGAAAATCATGGGTGCTCCCATAACACAGAGTGTTGTGCTGTGTCTCCCCAGAGGAAGAGGGCACGCCTCATCACCCTGGGCCCCGTCTGCCCTCCTTTCCAAAGATTTGGCCTATAAATCAGAGACTAGGAGCCAAGGAGAAAAAATGTAATAGAGGTTTGCTTTACACTTGTAAATCGCCTTTTTTTGGTCAGTTTGGAAGTGAAAACATCATCAGACTCCATGGATGGACTACTGAGTGGGAGCCCCACCCACGGGGAGAGAAAAACCAATACTGCTGGTAGGAGCTGTTTCCCCCTCTCCGGCTCCATGTTGCTTTCTGTCGCCTTTTCTCCTTTCCCCCTGGAGAGCTGGGCTCCATGGACAATTAATCCTAGAGAGGAACGTTTCCTCTTCTCCAAGTGGAAATTTGCTGCAAGCGTAAGTTTACACTGAAGTCGATTCTCATTGTGAATGTCATGTTTAAGAGCCTTTGAGATTCTGATAACACCATATAAGATTTCTCCATCGAAGTATCAAGTTCTGGAGGTGAAGTAGGGGCCCAAATGCAGCTCTTCATTATCACGGTTCCCAGGATGTTGCTGTACTTTGGCTCTCGAGCCTTCCTGACGTACTTACTCATGAGTTAGGGGCTCGGTGTGTCTAATTTCCAGTCTGGACGACCGCAGCAGCGTGATGTGGGACAGGCCACTTGGCCGCTCCGTGCCTTCCTTCCAGCTCTCAAATCTAGAATTCCATGACTCATACTTCAGAGACTGGGCTTCAACGCTTTATCTATGGCATTCTACAAAAAGTGTGAACACAGGTAATTAAATATCTCATTAATTATATGGCAAATGAATGAATGACAGGCAGGGCTCTGAAGCATTTTTTAAAAGTTTTATTTATTGATTTGAGAGTGAGAGGAAAAGGGGGAGATAGAGAGAGAGAGACATAGATTTGTTGTTCTACTTGTTCGTGCGTTCTTCGGTTGAATCTTGTACGCGCTCTGACTGGGGGTTGAACCCGAAACCTTGGCATATGGGGACGATGCTGTAACCTACTGGGCTACCCAGCCAGGGCCTTGAAACATTTCTTTGCAAACTTTGAACAATCAAAGACAAAATTTAGCAATGAAAAAC
Source organism: Micronycteris hirsuta (assembly GCA_004026765.1). Classification (NCBI taxonomy): domain Eukaryota; kingdom Metazoa; phylum Chordata; class Mammalia; order Chiroptera; family Phyllostomidae; genus Micronycteris; species Micronycteris hirsuta. The sequence continues at coordinate 99,676 of PVJI01002307.1, read as the reverse complement.
TGAAGGCTTTGATTTACAGTCACTGAACAAGTTGAAAAATCTCAGTAAGAGACATTTGAACATGTTAAGTATCACCTTGTGGTAGTAATGACCTCTCATGCATATTTATGCACTTAGATTTATAATAACCACTTGAAAGACTAGTTACCACCACCCCCCAGGAATGCAGCTATGTGAAGTGGGACAAAATATTCCAAGTTCAAAGGTCCAAATACGTAAAACACAAAAGTGTTGGAATTTCTTCCACGAGCAGAATGCACCTTGGTGATTATTGACTCAGGGAGCATTTGGACACTCAACTCATCCTTGAGAGTCGCCGAGGGGTCGCCTCCCCTTGAACTCAGAATTCCTTCGGAGGAGCGCCGGCTGGCCTCGCCGAGTGCCTGCTGTTAGTCTGGGCAAGACAGTGAATATTTGGAGACGCAGAACACTGGCTGGCCTTCGCTGTTTACCAAAGAATTCCAAACCGGCTCCGCGGCCAGGGTTGCTTTGCAAAATCTTTTTGTTACGTTACTCAGTGTCATTCATAACCCTCTCAAAGTAAAATCATATGGCCCCATTTCCCCAGGAAGTTAATTACTTTATTTCATTGTAGGAGACACAACACTATTTTTATTGTTAATTAATATGCTACAATTAGGTTATATCATTCCCGACATGTGAAATTGAATTTAGTACTTTCAAATATATATGTTTAAAACTGATTAGAAATAAATGTCTTCAATGTCTTTTCTTTTTCCAACTGAGCATAAATTTCCCTCCTATGAAATTTCATTTCTTCCTGCTGTTATGAATGACATAATGCTACTAATTTTCCAAAGGGAGGGAAAAATAATAATAATGAGACATTCAGTGAGCATTTCAAAATTCAGGTATTTAATACTTGAGAAAAAAAGGAAAATACAAAAAAGAGAAAGAATCATCCATGGATTTTAGAACCAAAAATAAATTAAAAAAATGAGAAGAATTCTTTATTTTTAGGCTAATTCCAGACACTTACTTTTTTTAATTTTCTCTTTTCTCTTCCTACTGATGGAAGTGCAGGTATAATAGGAAATTTAGAAATTTCTCTCCTTGAATTTGTGTGAGAGAAAGCCAGCCGGAAATCTTCATCGGACGGTGGGACACAGTGACATCTCCACTCGGCTGCTCTAATGAAATCGCAGCCGATGCACCTGCCGCTGTGCTCTGTTAATTACTTTTCTATTTATTTAGGAGGCCTGGGAGTGGAAAGCAATCTATTGCCCAGCAATTGTTTGACTCTGATGCTAAGTTGGCTACATTCCGCCCGCCAGGTTTATCTCAACGCCTTGACAAGTCAACACCCAGTCGGCCCTTGAGACAGCCAAGGGTGGGTTTTGCTTGTTTGTTTGTTTGTTTGTTTAAATCTCTGCAAAAGTTGATAGCTCTTATAAGTCAGTAAACTGATATGGGGCACTCTCTGTTGTCAGCCTGCTTTTTTCTCCCTGAAAAATAAGAGGAAGGATGAGTAGACACGGCCTGGAAGGTGTGCTTGTGCCGTGTCTCCTAGAGATCAACGGAAGAGTGGGTTCATGGCTGGGTAGGGACGGGGCCCGGTGTCCCCAACATGCTCTATCCCTCCGCACCAAGTTTTCACCAGGCCAATGTGTGAATTACGGCTGCGCTACCATGGGCCTGACCTTCCTTCATCACACCGGGGTCTGTGGTGGTCAGTTAAGAGGAAAACAGGCAGAGATTAGACTTATCTTTGCAGCCTGCTTTGGGTTGCCCAGGAGCTAGGGAAGAAGTGGCATCTGTAGATTTCCAGCTAAAAGGCAATCACTTAAGACAAAGATAGAGAGGGGAACATGAAAGAATCAAAGAGCAATCCAGGCTTCACGCCCACTAGTGAGGTCCTTTATTTGTGGGAGCCTGCCTCATCACGTGAGAGTGGAAAACACTTTCATTTCCTCTCGTACATGCCCTGTTTTTGTTTTTGTTTGTTTTCAGTACGACTGCAAGCCACGTGCTCTCAGGAACGTGAAACTCGCCTGCAGGAAGCAGCCCAGGCAGACAGGTGGGGCAGCAGAAGACAAGCTGGCTTCCTGCTCCCCACTTTGAGGGAGGCGTGCTTTCTTTCCCCGAGTCGTCGCTGGAGGGCTGAGGGGCTGTGCTGGACCTGTGACCCCCTGTGCTGGATGCGCTGAATCAGATGCAGGTCTAGAACTGTGAGCTGGGGCCTGACTTGGGGACCAGGCGTTGCAGCTGCTCCCACCCTGGCCAGCCGTGGGCTGTGGCCCAGGTGCATCCCCTTCCTGACCCCGACGGGTCAGCTCTCCAGCCTCCAAGCCTGGTGGCTACCCTGCCCATTGGGTCACAGCCACTTTCTCTGGATCCCTTCACCCAAGGTCTTCATTTCCTTCGACCTTTCAGTCCTTCAAGAGGCATTTCCTAAGTCGCCAGCACCCTACAGGTGACGCCCTGGGCCCCTGCCCCTCAGCACTTGGGAAGACCTGCCCCGCCATCCTTACCAGTTCATATTTGCTCTGAAAACAGGAGTCCCGTGTCCTACAAGACAGGGGCCTGGGCCAACAGCCTGTAGCCCCAGAGAGGGGACAAGGACCCCAAAGCGTTGTTCTCCATCTGCGCCCCACCAACACCAAGCTGGAAGCCCCGGGGCCAGTCCTCTTCAGACCCGCTTCCCTTTCCTTCCTCGTCCTTCCTGTGGGGCCCTATCCCCCTGGAAGCCACCTCCCAGCCCAGGCTTTGCTCCCTGCTGCAGATCTGGCCCCTGACCCACAGGCTCTGCAACCAATTCTACTTTCCCAGCATCCAGCCAAGCCTCTACGAGAGGAGAGCACCGAGGACCCTCCCAGACCACCTCCCCCAGGCCAACTCCCTACCCACCTCCATTCTCTTCCCCTCCTTGATGTGCCCCTGTGTACACGCACCTCATCGTGGGGGTGTTGCGTCCACAAGGACTAGGGTTACACGCGCTCTCTTTTCCTCTCCCAGTGGGAGAGTCAATTATGCATCAGAGTCTATTAATCTTATAAACAGTTATGGGGCTGAAGAGGCTGAATCGAACAGCTGAGGCTTTGAAGGAGCCGGAGCGCCGCAGCCATTGTTATAATGAAGTTCCCTGATGTATAATCATGTCTCTGGGTGACCGGGCACCGTTCTCTCAGTCGGAGAAATTGGAAATGATGTGTGGGGTATTTTTATGTGTACAAAGCAGCCTCCCCAAGTGTGTGCTCGTGACCGACCGTGCCCTGGTCCCGTGTGACAGGAGCTCTGGTTCCTGTGTAGCCCGATGGCAGGTCTCTAGGTGTCGTCCCTAAGCAGGCACGCCCTCGGGCTGGAAGCCACCTCCTCCTCCTCCCTCTCTGCCCCATCCGCACGGGGACAGGGAGAGAGGACAGCCAGCACGAGCAAGAGGGATGGGCCGCTGTCCTCTTCTTTTAAGAACTGCTTGTTTGTCTCTTAAATTTGGTCTCAGCAGCATAAAAAAGGGAATTTATCTTTCTCCCCAGATGCAACAAACAGATGCTGGGACCGGAGACCTTGCATAGTCAATAAAAGATAAGTTATAAAAGCTATAAAACTGCTGAAAGAAATTGGAATTTCAGCAAATTCCAGAGCTTTCTTCAGGCTGCTCCTTTGATCAACTATGGGACCGGGGGTGGGGGGGAGCCGGTCATGCATCCACCCCATGTCACTAGAGTGCCGTGTGGATGTGGCCGGAACAGGGACGGAGGCGGAACGGAGAGGCGAGGTGTGCCGCTGCCGAAGGCGAGGCAGAGACGAGTGCCAGTCACAAAGACAGAACTGTCGTAGTCAGTTACCACGTGACTCTTGGTAAAGACCTTGGAGGCCACGGGTTCTTTAGATTTTAATGTGCATCCTCAAAGTAATTTTGTAAGCTATTTAGATGAGGCTCCTTTTTTACAACTCCACATAATTTCATTATACAAACCACCCTCTAATACTTGGGAATGCAAATGCAGCGTCCAACGACGTTTTCCATATTCGGATGGACGTCAGTGTTGGCTGCAGTAAGCAGAAGTGGCACAGACTGCAGCAGGGGTCGGCCACCCATTCATCGGGCGCACCAAGGCCATTCCCACTTTAAGCAACCACTTTTTGAGAGTCACCCTTAGGAATAAAAACATTTGGAAACCTAAGACAGTGCAGTGGTTGGAGTTGGAGATCTATCTGCCTTAAATCTAATCCCAGGACAACCAGGGTACAAGTTTTTGAATTAAACGCACACGGCCTCAACCTCCCCACCTGTGAAACGGGAATGCTGAGACGCGGCTTACAGCATGGTGCTCAGGTTAGCAGTGGGGGTGAAAACACCTGGCAGGACCTGAGAAGGCGCCCCCACAGCAGCAGCTGCCATCGCTGTTCTACTGCTACTGCTATTGCTAAGACAGAGGTACCTTGGTCCTTGTCATTAATTCATTCCGGAACTTGTGACGAGAGCCAAGACCCATGAGTCCTGAGCAAAGAGCCGGGTGCTGGAACATTTTTTTTCTCGTCGAAATGCGACGAGTGCAGGGTTTGATGAGTTCTGAAGCTGACAGGACTGAGGAGTGGCCATAATGAAATCTGGGTTATTTCTTTGGCAAAGTTACTTTTCAAGCAAGTACCAAGTGATGTGCCGGCGCTGCAACTGTGCCAGTGGCGGAGCTCTGCGGGGGACCGCAGGTGAGGGGACGGGACACCGCTCAGGGGAGGGGTCACCAGGAGGTGCCAGCCTGGAATGGCAGACCGTCCATTTAGTCAACATTTCTCCCCCTCCTTTTCTGGATCAGATATGGTGCTAGGTGCTTAAATTTAACAATGTGGACTTGGAGGCATAAGACCTTGACCTCTAGGAGTTCACAGTCTCATTGTTGGAGGTGGGGAGAAGACAAACAATTGTACCAGGTGGGGAGCAAACCCGTGAGGCTCCGGGACCAACCAAGAGAGGACCCACCATCCTGCCAGGGCAGCTGCGGAAGCAGTAGAGAGGACACTGGAGCAGCAGCCTGAGCGAGGGCTAGTTGCCGGACAGACCCCTCAGAGAAGTGGTTATGGACCAGGGGACGTTTGGCGATGTCTGGAGACATTTTCAATTGTTCGGGCTTGGGGCTGCTGCAGACCTCTGGTGGAATGTGCCGCCCCAATGTATGGGCACCGCCCCCCCAACAAGGAGGCATCAGGCCCCAAATGCCCACGGCGCCGAGGTGGAGACACCCTGAGCTGAGGTCACCCTGTGGGCCAGCACGTGGAGGGCAGGAAAGTGTACAGTGTGTCTGAGAAAGGCCAGGAGCCTCACCCCCTCAGTGCAGGGGGTGAGGGGTCTGGATATGCAGGGAGGGGACAGATCACAAAGGACCTCGCAGGCCATCACAAGCTCGGGGGCGGTCCCCTTTCTGTGCTCCATAAACGTCCCCTGAAATAGCCACAGTGTGAGAGGAAATTGAACTTAGTACCACGTCTTGGGTAACAGTCTCCCAAAAGGCCCACAGTGTCTGCGTCATCCTAAAAAAGCAGGTACATGTCGCTTCTTTTCTTGATTAAAATAAAAACAGCGATGCAGTCTGTCCTCCTAGAGACTGAGAATCGGTCTTCGAGGGGAACCAGCCCTCGTGTGCACTGCAGGATGAGGAGCTGGGGTGGGCAGGGCCTGGAGAGGTTTGAACAAGGGGGTCGCCAGGGTGCACGCATGGATGGGAGACCTCCAGTCACATGGGGTGACCAAACTCACGGCCCCAAAGGATGGATTCCCCGTGTGGTGCCATTTTGAGCCAATTTTGAGCCAAAGCCACAGCTGATTTTGAAGTGCCCACCAGCAGCAGAAGAGCAGAGGCCCCTGGGAGAAAGCCCCCTGGACGGAGACGCCTGGAGTGCCTCTGGGCTCTGGTGATGCCACTCGTTTGCTGTGTGACCCAAAGAAAATGATGTCACCTCTCTGGGCCCAGGTGACAAGAGCAACCTGGGTGAGAAAAGCTCCCAGTTTCTCACACCCTCCCGAGGACAGGCCTTGTGGCCCAGCGGTCGCACAGTGATGTGATCTGGGAGTCCCCTGATCCCCGGCTGGCCCTTGCACGCCAAACACGGCACAATTATGGGCTTGGAGCTAGGGGGAGGGGCAGTGGAATTTAGCAGCAGTAAGTTTAATTTCCCACTCTCATAACTTCATTCCTGTGCGTGTCAAGAACCCTTCAGCCCTCCAGAGTCCCTTGTTATTACTCGAACCTCCTGACTCCCTTTTCGGGTGACCTCTTAGGCCTCAGCGACCCCTCCAGCCTGCATTCCCAGGAGTGAGACGTAGAGCACAGGAGAGAGAGTCCAACTTATGTCTGAGCGTGAATAGCTGCAATGCTTTCTCGAACAAACTCCTTACCTGTGTACTGAGGGAAGGCTCTGGCCCTCTGGAATTGTGGGTACTTTACAAAACTGGGAGTGGACCTTGTGGATCTGCCCAAAGGTCCCCAGTGGCACCTGAGGCACATGAAGAGACAGGAGAGTCCAGCAAGGACGCCCCACTGTGCCCTGGACCAGGCACGTGGTCACAGGCTCCGCCTAGTCTCCTTGGTTGTCCCTGCAGTTGTGAGTGACTCTCCCTCCTCCAGCCAAGCCCACCTGCAGACCGAGAGGTGGCAACAGATGGCCTCCACACCGCTCCCCTTTTCACAGTTGCGAGAGGTGAGCGGTGGCTCCGGGCTGGCAGTGTGGTAGAAACCGGGGACTGTAGCCGTTTGGCCCAGGGCTCCAGGCACTGAAGTGGAACCGAGGTCGGCCCGTGGGCAGCCTGGGGCGACTCTCGTGAATGACGGATAAGGACGAAGAATGGCCCTGAACTCAGAGTCGTCCCCTTGGAGGGAGGAAACCAGAGAGCAGGGGTGGGCATGGGCGCTGTGGGGCCCCGGAGGTGCCGTCAGCCCTGCAGGGGTGCCTGGACCCCTGGCAGCACGTCCCCGTGTGGTTTGGAGACAGACTGCCCTGTGGGGACTGCTCTTTCCTCCTCCCCTTACCATAGTTATTCATTAAGAGCCACATAGTCCTATCACAGGGCATGCTCCGGGGTAAGCATGTGACCTGAGTGTGGCCTGTGTCACATGAGTGCATGAGCTCTTCCCTGTCCCCCCCCCCCACTGGATGTGTCAGTTGGTCAGTCAGTCGGTCTGTACTACAGCCCCAGCCTCCAAGGCCCCCCACTGAGCAGCCCCAGTGCCTGGTGCATGCAGGCAGGGCCAGAGCCCTGGTCCCTGGCAAGCTGGAGGCCAGGCAGAACCTGCCGCCAGCTCAGGGCCTTGGCTGGCCTGGTGTATTAGCGGACATTTAAATCATTTTTGAGCATTAAACACAGACTTGTCGTATATGAAATATTCATAAATTGGCCCAATTCACATTTCTATCCACTGATGCAGAGAAATAATGCGTCTCAGCAATTCAAGTCCAGGATTCCATAGGAAAAGATGTTTTTTGTTTTGAGAGCCATCTTCACTAAGACATCAGACCCCATCTCATGTCTGTGCCCCATTGCTTCTCCTGCTCCCAAGAATGAAGGAATGAGGCCCACCACCGCCCCACGGCCCCCTCAGCTCACTCAGCCTCCAGGGCAGGGCTGAGAGGCCCCCCAGCATGGGTTGGGGGGAACTTAGAGGCCCCAACATTGAGTCTGGGTCCAGAAACCCATCCTCAGGTCCCTGTCCCAGCCGTCAGGCCTGGGGTCTGGGGCCCTGGGGGTGGCCCTCGGGTCCAGTACTCCCTCCCAGGCAGCAGGGCCTGCGTGCTGTGCTGGGCACGCTTCCCACCTGCCCACAGCCTGCAAGGAGGCACCACTGTCCCTGTATTCAGAGGACGACAGGCCGGCACAGAGTGGGCGAGAACTTGCTGAACCAGCTGTGCCAGAGCCGCATTCAAACCTGGGCAGTCTGGCCCTGAAGCCCGTGTCCCGAACCACCAAGCAGCGGGTTCTCGAGTGTGGTCTGAACCCAGCAGGATGCCAAGGCCCTTTCCCAGCGTCTCTGAGGTCAGAACTAGTGTTATGATAACACCATAACACCACAACATCACCGACCTGCTCCCTTCCTCCCAGGCACACGCAGCGCAGCCTTTCAGAGACTTCCAGAGACTCCACAGCTCTGACAACTGAAGGCGTGTGGGTTGGGAGCATGACTTTCCAATAAGGTCAATACTGACAGAGAACCACTCCCACCCCAGGTCTCTCTGGGACTCTCAATAATTCTTAAGAGTGTAAATTAAACAGGTCCTTTGTCTAACCACTATGCAGTACACCTGAAACTAATACAAAATCACATTGAATGTAAATGAAAATAAAACTTAAAGAATAAAAGAGTATATAGAGGTTCTAAGACAGAAAGGCTGAGACCCGCTGCTCTGTGCCAGGCCACCACCCCCGTCTGCAGTTGGCCCCTGCCCACTTGTCACAGACCCCATCGCGGTGGCTTCTCCAATCCATAGCTGCCAGCCCGCTCCACAGCTGAGTATGCCCTTGACTGGGGGCCCAATTCTCCCAGGATCCTGAAACGTGAAAGCGGATGCCGTCAGAGCAGCGGGGCGTCCCTGACCGAGCTCCAAAACCAGCCAGCACTCCGCGACAGTCTGCTCTGGGTTCTGCGCGGGCTCCTGAGCTGGGCTGTTTGGTTCTCCTGTGAATTCTCAGAGTTACCACAGTAACTGCCAAATACCCCCTTGTCACTGAAGGTGGCTTGGGAAGACTGAAGCCTAACTAACAGGAAAAAATGGAATATACACTTCCTGGGCTCCCCACCTCCTCTGCTCGTTGTAATGTCCTCATTCCCTTTGGGCCGCCTGGCCTGGCTGATGGCTGGGCTCCTGCCGGGGGCGGCCCAGCCAGCCTCAGCAGTGCCAGGTCTGCAGGGCAAGCTCGAAGGTGGTCCCACCCCTCCTCTGCCTGCCCACCTCACAGCTGCTTGTTTAACTGGGAAGGACACCACCCAAGGCATGATGGCTCCAAGTGCCCTTATCTTATCTTTGGGCTCAAATCCACACTGAGAAACCTGGGCATCTCTCTCCCCTGAAAAGCCAGATGGACTGTCACAAAGTCCTCTCCTAGAAATAAACTGACCATCACATAGGAAGAAAGAGTTTCAGTGAAAGAAAGCTAACGAGCATTAAATGTGATATGATAGGGAAGAGGCATGGGTCTCCTATTCCATGGTGAGCTTTGTCCTTGTTACTTACCCTGAGGAGTGTGTTCAAATTCCCCCCCTCCCCCAAGTCAGTAGATATGTCCCTGTCCTCATCCCAGGTCCTTACTTGGAAAAAAGATCTTTGCAGATGTAATGAAATTAAAGATCTTGAGATGAGGTCATCCTAGACTATACAGATGGGCCCTGAACCCAACAGCTGAGAGAAGAAGAGAGGGCCGCGTTATAGCAGGGGCAGGGAAGAGGTGACACAGCCCAGCCCAGGGACCCCTGCAGCCCCCAGGAGACATCTCCATCAGCGCCTTTGAAGGGAGAGCCAAGAGCGGATGCTGATAACCCTTCGGAACCAAGGCAGTCACTTGATTGCTTATCAGAGTTTTTTCATCTTCATGTCTCTGTGACCCAGCTCTCGGCCCCTGTCAGGTAGCAAAGCCAGTCACCACCCCCATAATATCAGTTCCAACTTCCTGACCTGCCTGCCTGCAGCCCAAGTCACCCCAAATTCCAACTCCAAACCTGTGGGGGAGAGAGACTGACCGAGAGAGACCGCTGGCTGACCAAGCGGGCAGAGCTGTGTTCGACGGGCGTGGTTGGTGCAGCCCACGGGCCGGGAGAGGTGGGCTACCAAGGACAGGGACCCTGGGCTTGTGCCACATAATTAAGGCACACAGGAGGGGCCCGCCCGCAGTGCCACTTCACCTACAGAAGGTGCAGCCCTTGCAACAAAGGGTGGCACCTAGGACACCCTGTCTTGGTCTTCTGCACGCCCAGAGGCTAACCCTATGCATTCTCCACTTGACCTCGCCCAGTGGGGCTCTTCACCGTCCACTCCCTGACTTTTCAGTTGCCCCCTTCTGGGTCTATACATAAAAATTATTGTTAAAGAAGCAACCCTTGGCTGGCTTGACTCTCCCACCCTGGGTGCTTCCAGCCTCCACCCCCACCCCCACCCAGATTGGGCAGAGTATCTTTTAGGAAGATCCTCCACTGCGTGTTTGCTAGCACACTCGCCCTCCTGTCCTACCCCCAGCTCCTCCTCACCTTTGTCCCTTCAGACACAGGGCACACGGGGCCGGGGGGAATGCCACGTCCTGAGCCTCCCCCCCGCCCCACTCCTCCTGCATACCAGGCGGGTTGTGTTCTAGGATGATTTCCAAATGCTCCTATTCCTCCCTGTGCACAGGAAGGAGGTCCAACCTCAGGGTCCTGTCCTAGCCAACCACAGGTGGACATGACCCCGGGTCAGTGACGTGCCCCTTCCCTGGTGCCTGGGAACCCTGAGGGAGAAAGCAGTCCCCAGCTCTGTGCATGGGCGCGTGTGTGTAGCCGAATATGCAGCACAAGAACTAAATCAGGTTCCCAAGGAAGTGAGAAAAGCAAACACAGTGAGCAGGGAGAGTGGGAAGTGCTACACCTGGGGCAGTTCAGGTGGGACTTTTGAGCTTGCACCCCATGCTGGGGTGGGTGTTGTGGCTGGCTGCCCCTGCAGAATAGAGTGAGAAAGGGCCTCCCAGGCCAAGGGCAGGGTACCCTGCTGGGTCTGAAATGAATTGTGATGAACCTCAGGCTTAGTCCTGGTTGGATAAGGATAAGTAACATTAACATTCAGAAATTTATTTTAAATGGGTTGTTAATTGCTGTTGATCTTTAAATATTTGAGTTTATTAATTTCTCCCTCACCCCTGAATTATATTTCAGCAACATTCCTGTTACTAGTCTCTTAAATCAGACATCTCCAAAAAAAGTAGCATTTATTTATAACTCTGAGACACACACACCTAATTGAGACAGCATTCCTGTGCATATTTCATGCGAGGCGAGCATGGCCTATGGTTTCTGTCCCCTCAGTGCTGACGGGCCTTCACAGGTGCTAGGAAGATCTGACCAGAGCTGCGTGAGGAGACACCCTGTGTCTTTCTGAGCAGGGATTTCCCAAGAACCTTCACCTTGAGAGAAGTAGCTGTTCCTAGACACTGCAAAGCCCCTTCTTAAAGAATCCCAAAGGGCAACCTCCCGGAAACAAGAGATTTGAAAATCGGCTGCATTGCCAACTGTTTCTGGGTCACTAAACTCATGCCATTGGCCAGCGCTGGGAGAGTGCCAACAACATGCCACGGTCTCCTGATGAATGTCCATGGCCTTGCTCCAGTCATCGCCACAACAGGTCCATTTGACAGAAGAGCAAAACTGAGGCTTCAAAAGATGACGCCTTCTGCCTGAGCGGCAGAGCCAGCAGGATGAAAACAGAATCCAGATCTTTTCCACTGCACTTCCCTCCACTGCCAAGAAGAGGTAATCCATTCTATTCCCAGCCAAGGTGCTATCACCCCTTCCCCCTGCCAGGTGGTGAAGATTCGTTCTTGGGAGCAAAAAAAAAAATCGCATTTTTTTTAAACGTATCAAGTGCAGCTTCACATGCAGAGCATAGACAGAGGAGCAGCCCCGTGGCCCTAACCCTTCCCGGGAGAGGGCGGGCAGGAAAGCCGTCTGAAGAGGCACCTTTAGAAAATGGAGACGAAAACGTTGAGAAATGCTGTTTCAGGGCCACGGCAGTCACGTGACACCCACACAGGTCCCTCGTCCTCATGCATCACCGTCCTGCACCCCTGTCATTCCCGCGGTCTTATTTTGACAACTCAGGTGCGGTGGGTGTGAAGGAACAGCCGCTGCCGCCGCAGGGCAAGGCGCACGGAAGCGTGCAGATTCCATTGGCTGCGGTAAATTTTCTGTCCAATGAACTTCAAGTCCTCCGTGGCAAAGCTATTGCAACTGCTGGAAATGGTCCTCGGATGCTCCCATTTGTTCATGTTTTAGGCCTTCCTTAGCCCAAGATTCTGGGTTCTTCTTGCTATGATTTTGTACAGGAAGGTGGTGGAGAGTCAATGAGTTTAGGTTATATCAGAAAAACTCAGGATGAATCATGATTTTATTCTTCTCAGTTCATTAGTCCTTGGACAAGAGAGTTCATCTAAAGGAGTCTCTGTTTTCTCACTGGGAAGCCCAGATTTTTACTGTATGTCAAGCATTTTATCCATGTTTCACCCTAGGCTCAGCAACATGGTAGTCATCAGTGCCATGTGGCTCTTTAGAATTAAATAAAATTTAACATTTAGCTCTTGAGCAGCACCAGCTATATTTCAAGTGCTCAGTAGCCACACGTGGTTCCCAGCTGGATAATGCGGACAACGCACATTTCCATCCTCGTGGAGAACTCCATCGCACGGCACTGCTCTGAGGATGGGAACGCCAAGAAGATGGAGACCTTGTCAGCAAATGGTTACTTTCCACTGGACACGTTTTCAATGAAAACCAGCTTTGTGCTGGCCCTGTTCTAAGTACAAGGCGTGAATTGTGATCAAACCGAAGTCCCTACAGTTCTAGAAGTGTGGCTATAGTGTTTCTACAGGGTTCTGTGGTTTCCTACTGAAGAGGCAACCGAGGGTTTGAGAAGGTCTGTATGGAGTCAGAACAACTTGGCCGTGCGTCTGCGCTGAGAGACGTGGGTATGTTTACTTATTCTCTTTGAGAGATTTTGTTTCTTCACCTGTAAAATGGGTATGATCTTCATAGGATTGTTTTGAAGATTAAATGAAGGAATGGATGTAAAGAGTTTAACAGAATGTCTGGAATAGTAGGTGCTCAATAAACTCGCTCTCCTAATTAAGACAAAAGTCGGTCAGTTCCCCTAATTGCTAGCTTGTTCATGCAATCGAATAGTTCCCCCCACTGTCTGGATTTACTGGTTTGTTATTAAGGCTCTAACTCAGGATATCCTGGGAGATAAAATGACACCGGAGCCATGCTTGAAGTGCCAATGGCATCCATAGTTTCATCCACAATTGAGAGGTCATTGCTCACCCAGGAACCTTAACACGCTTGCTGGTTGCAGTAATTACAGGATATTAGAGCTTGGAGAGAAGCTGGAGAAGACAAAATTGAACTCACCTGTTGTAAAGGCAGGGCATGGGAAACCCAGGGAGAAGTGACTTGCCCAAAGCCATACAGCTGTTCCGGGGTGGCACAAACACCAGCGGGTGGGTCTCCGACGTCAGACACTGTGCGCGCAGCACTGCAGTGGATGTCCGGGCTCCCTGTCTCTGCGGCAGCTGCTCCCCTCTGAAAACAATCGCAGTGGACACTTGACCACCCGCCAGGTGAATACGTCTTCCTCATCTCCGGATACTGAAGTGAACGATCCTTCCCAACAAAGGGGCCCCTGAAGCCCAGCGACCGCTCCTCATGGCTGTGTCTGCGGTGTTTGCGGTTCCGCCCTGTGGCAGCCATAGTGACCCGGAGCTGAGGCAACATGTGATCTCCCCTTGTTTTAAGTGCTGCTACCTCCTCACCACCTCATGGTTCTGTCCCCAAAATGATAAGCCTGGGAGGGAGTCGCTTCTCCCCAGATGGCTATTTCATCCTGGCAGTGCTACGTGTCACCTAGCAGGAGATGTGCTGGAGTGAGTCCTCCTCTCTGTCGTGGAGAGGAGGAATCTCAGGCTGCCAGCCATGTTTAGTGGCACATGATTGATGGAAAGAGAGTTATGTTAAGAGAAATCGTACATATAAATCTTCGGATGTGAAGGGAACTCACATTTTCCACCCTGAAGCTGCCGTTTGGGGTATTGGTTTTAAGTTGATCATTAAGAAACGGAAGACTCAGAAAGATGCCCTGGCCTCCCTGCTTTCCTGCCCCAGAGACTCAGACGGAGAAACCTGCCCCAGGAGGGGAGTCGTAGGGTGCGGCCTTCGCCTACTCTGGACTCAGGGCGGTCGGCAGGAGGGCTCTAGGCAGGGGCCTGTTCACTGGACCCCCCGGGTCCCCTGGTTTCCAAGCTGTCCAGCAGAGCTCCACCTGCCCTGTGTGCGCAGCTGTCCCTCCACTACCTGCGAGTCGCCCACACCCACCTCTGAAACCTAAGACCCCAATCGCCCCCTCCTTTTCTCCTTTGTCCAAAGTGTCACATACACCAATGTTGCCTCGCTGTCTTTAGAATTGTTATGCTGATGAGAATTCCCCCGTGCACATGTATTAAAAATTTTATTCTCTCCTGTTAATCTGTCTCTGTTAATTTGATTTTAAGCCCAGCTAGAAGAACTTAGAAGGTAGGAAGAAAAGAATTAACTTTTTTTAGCCTCCATAGGTACAAAGAAGGGCATATAGTCCTCAGCTGGATTTAAACTTTCCTACCAGAGAAAATGAGAGGTTTTACAAAAGTGATCAATTTTACAGTAAGGGCAGTGAGGTTGTAAATGAAGAAAGCTTTTTAATTAAAAGGGGGGGGGGGCTTTTGTTTGTTTGTTTCCTTGCCCTCCAGAGTCCTAAACTATAATATTCCTATTGGAAAGCCCAGAGGATGGAAATTACAGCTGATTCTGGACTATCCATGGGCCACTTGGGTGTTTCCATCTCCTGCCCACAAGGTGGGTCTCCACCCAGGTACCCAGTCCAGATGCTGAGGAAAGAGGGCTCCTTCCTTCTCCCTCCTCCCTCCTCTCTGGTAGTGGGAAAGGGGTGGGGGAGGAGGAGCAAAGAAAGGTCCTTCCCCCTGAACTTGTGGACAAGGGGAGGCACCAGCCTTTCAAACCCTAATTACAAAGAGAGAATAACCCCATCACCAAACAGTTGGAATTACTAATGTGTGCAAACTCCAAATAGTTGTGTGTCCTACTCTTTTTCCTGTCCGGGATGTTTCTTAAATAATTAAATGATTTCATGTCTGAGTAACAGGACCAATCTAGTTTTGCTTCTGTATGAGACAAGTATATAGTTACGGGTCAGCAGCATTGTAGAAGAGATTATACTTGGGTTCTGAAAAAACATTTTTAAGGAGTGTGGTATCATTTTTATGGCACGATTGAATTGGCGGCACAAAGCCTGGCCTTGCAACTGGACGCTGATTTAGTCATCCTGAAGCACTCGCACTTCCTCTGGAATCGCACGGCGTGGCGCACAACAAAATGTCCCCACAGGAAGGGCAGAGAAGAGGAGGAAGTGTATGGATAGTGAGATAAAGTGTAAACCTGTCACAGAACCGCATCCGCGCCCCCTCCACACAGGCCCAGGGCAGGAAATCGCAGACCCGCTTGCAGACAGCGAACTCCACTGGGCGATGGCCTGAGCACCTGGAGCTGCCAGGGCCTTTCCCGACAGGCCCTGTGCTCTGGGTGTTCTGCAGGATGACAGAGATGGGGATTGAGTTCTATTTGCATAGAGGTAATGTGATTAAGTCTGAAATTGGCTCTGCATGTAGCGTGGCTTGTTTGGGATTAGAATAACGGAAGAGTAGGATCCTCGCCCATCTGAGAGGAGCTTTAAATTAGAGCTCACTTCGGGGATCCCCGGAGCAGATGGACTGATCCCCGGTGAGAGAGCAAGCAGGCTTCTGCCTACAGTGTCTGCAGACCAGGAACCCCCTTGACCCACCGGCCTGCCTGCAGAACCGCCTCGCTGGCCTAACTGACCTTGGACAGTGGGTCTGTCACACTTCCTCCCTCTCCCAGTTCTTGGCTTGCTCTGTGGCTCAGCACCATTCATTTTGGCTCCGTAACTCAGCTCCCAGTTTTCCAACAGCTACTTTAATTTATGACATGGTTTGGACACACTCACTGGCCATGACCTTGGCCATCACCCCAGAATATCATTTTCAGCATTTATCCTCTAGCTGCTTCATTGCAACCATGGGCAGGAGGTGCTCTGCCCTATCGTGGCCCCACATCCAAGACCAGAGGGACAAAGGCCAGTGCAGTCCTATCCCAGCTCCCACACTAGCTGCCGTCTGGTGCGAGGCCCACCAGAGACTGGGGCAGAGAGGCGAAGCAGGCTCAGTCTGTCTGCCGTGCCTCCTATTTTTTCAAGGAGGTGCCAAACACATGTGGCAGCCCCGAAGGTCACCGCACTCCTCCTATAAGAAGTTGGTGGGCACTCAGGTTTCACCTTTGGAGACAAAACACACACATGTAGTAACTTGAGGAGATGAACAGAGCTGTGCCTGAGAAGTGCCAATGGATACGCTCCGCTCCCATACACACCCCAGTCAAGAAGCACCCCCAAGGGGAGAGGGAGGCAGAGCAGGAGTCTAGAGCAATACATTCAACCCAGAGCTGAAGGGCAGGGTGGGCGCTTCCCACGGATGGGCAGCGAGACAGACACTCCAGGTGGACGGGCCCCATGTGATCCAATGCAGAGAAGTAACTGAACTCTGGGGTATCAGTGCCGCATCCATCGTGAGGCCAAAAGCAACTCCACGCAATGGGCACAGCTGTGGCCAAACAGAACAGGTTCCACTGCAGACAAGAGTCCCCCCAGAGAACAGGGTTCAAGACTGCAAAAGCTCCACAAATAGACCTGTGAGGAACAAGTAGATCATTCAAGCCAACGTAGTATCAGAGAATCTGTATTGGTGTTATTCTACTTCTGTTTCTTCAGGTGGGCCTCTAACACATCGTCTTCTATGTGCACATTATAAATAATGTAGGTTGTAATTTACATTTTTCTAATTGAAAAAATGGCCGCAATAGCCCCAAGTAAATTGCATGCATGATTTAATAGGAGTGGAATAAAATTTTAACTATGGAAAAAAATAAAACCCCTCCGAAATAGTGCTGTTTCCTAACAAAACCGATTTAGAGAGTGGCTTTAATCCTTGGTTCTGTGCTTTTACGACATTATAAACTGGATTCATTTAGGCGGTGACCAAAACGCAGACAGAGAACAAGAGTGACCTAGCCTACCTCTCACTGCAACAGCTCTTTAAACTTTCAAGGTACCTGAATACCTAGGCTGTAAACTGTCCCTCACGCCAACCTTAGAAGGCAGGAGGGATTTTTTTTTTTTTAATCCTCACCTAAGAATATGTTGATTGATTTGAAAGAGAGAGAGAGAGAAAGAGGCAGAGAACATTGATGGTTGCCTCTTGTACGTGCCCCAACCAGGGATCGAACCTGCAATATGGGTTTGTGCTGGGCTTGAACCCTCCACCGTTTGGTGTATGGGATGACATTCCAACCAAATGAGCCACCTGGCCAGGGAACGCAAGGGGGTTTTTGTTTGTCCCGCCTGATAGAGGTGCCCCTGCGGCGGCAGAAAGGCCCCAGTTTGGCCGGCCTTCTGCGCTTCTATGTGAACATTTATTTATTGCTTTGCCTGCCTCAGGTCCCTGCTTGATTCTGGGGGCACCGCCTCTCTCCTTGGGAAAACTGCTTCTCTCTCACTGTAGCCTCTGGCTCATGTGAAGGCTACCAGTGGCCCCCATCCCAGTCCGAGCCAACTAAAGGCTTTTCCCGAGACTTTGCATCCAGATTCGGGCTTGGGGGGCTGGAGGTGGGCGGCTTCAGTCAGGTTTCCTTCCAGGACCAAAGCTCTGAGAGGCGTGGCTGGTGGCTGTGTGTCCAGCCCCAGGGAGGACATTTGAGAAAATAAAAGCAACCTGAAGTGAGAAGACAACTTAGCATTCAAAGTTCTGGGCCCCGGGGGGATTTGAAGCTCAGTCGCTTCTTTGCCATGGTTACTGGAGACTTTCAATAAATGTTTGTTTGTTTGTTTAGACTATTTCCACTTGAGGTTATGTTCCTTAAAAATCCAAAGGAATCATAGTTAATGTTACACTTCTATCCCCATGAATCCATTAAAATCCACTCCCTTATGTGAGGAAATAAGGTTCTGGAAAGTTGAATAAGTTGCCCCAAATCTTACATTGAGTTATTGGTACAATGATGCCACTCACCAGCACATGTTATGAGAACACTGTGTGTGTAATAGTTTCACATGCACTACCTCCTTCGATCGCTATGGTATGCCTTTGAAACAGATTGGACAAGCACTTAGCCCTCATTTTCGATGACAAAACCGAGGTTCAGATACAGTAGGTGACTTCCCGACTGTCGAACAACCAGCAGGTGATGGGACAGGCCTGAGTGCACAGGAAGATCATTTCAATGAAAAATGAAAACTGAATTCAGCAATATAACTGTTCTCATAGGATTATTTTTAAAAAGTGCTTTAAAATAGTGCTGCCCATAATGATTTATGCTTTTATTTCCTGCCACCTTACTTTTCTGCAGCTCAAACTAGGATAAGATGTTTTTCATCATCTTGAGACCTGATAAAATATCAATAAGCTTAAATTTTGTATCTCTTGGGGGTTTTTTTGTTTGTTTTTGGGGTTTTTTTTTGTTTGTTTGTTTTTTGCTGCAATAAGTTTTCCCGTTTCCGTCTGGTCTGGGGCCTGGGAGAGGCACGGGCTAGTTGAAAGGCTGCCTGGTGGCTGCAGGGAGAGGCTCAGGCAGGAGCCAGACCCCAGGGGTGCAGAGGGGCCCCTCGAAGGCCTCTGGGCTCCTCAGGCTCCGGGTCCTGCTTGAGGGGGAGCCTCTCAAAGGGACACCCTCCCAGCCTGGTCAGGAGCCGCCAGCCTGCAGAGGTGAGGCAGGTGTCGCCCGTCTTCTTGATGCGTTTCACCTGCTCACCCAGGACGCAGCTCTCCAGGACGTCACGGAGCTGGGGGGCCCGGCGGGCAGAACCGGGGCCTGCGGGTCCACAGGGCCTGGGTCAGGTTCTTCCCCAAGGCCAGGGCGGCTTCCCTGGTGTCCTGAGTGTCACCCCCTCATCTGGGACCGCTTCCACACGTCCTGGAAGAAGGCGCGCCACCGAGCGGGTTTGGCAGCTTTAAGAGCTGCTCAGCGCCCTTGGCGTCCCCTCGGCCACCTCGGGGAGGAAGAGGCTGGGCCCTCCTGTGACACAGAGTCCCAGTGGAAACAGAAGCCCAGAGGGCGGTAGGTGTGGGAGGCCGCAGGTGCTGGCTGACTGGGGGCTGACAGGGCCTCCACCTCGGTGGGGTCATTCTAATGTACCTGGAAGCCCATGCTTGTCGGGCAAGGAGGAGTTAAGGTCAAAAACCGGTGCTGGCTGGTCTCGGAGGCCGGGGGCGGCTGAGGTGGTTCCGAAGGTGGTGACTAGGAAAGAGGCTGGAGGGTGGTCGGGGCCTGGAGGAAGGGGCGTCTGTGCGTCTGTGCCGTCCAAGCCCCGCTGAAGCCGGAGACAGATCGGGGGGCCCGCCGGGGGCACTGTCTCTCCTGGTTTTGATACCTAATGAAATGTGAAAAAGCAGAAAACACAAGAAAAGCAAAAGGTTACTAATTCAGAGATTAATTTTGGAAAAGTTCTGAAATTAGATCATGTAATTAGTTCACAGTTTAGAAGACTTTGGTGGAATTAGATTTATGCAAAGAAATTCCATTCACATCGTTTAGGAAGACTGAATGATTTTATAGATGAATTATGCTTAAAATTGAGGATTTCCTAAGTCTTATTCCACATTTTCTCCCTCTTGTCAACTGGTTTTAATAATACAGAAACCCCAAGAACAGGCACTAAATTGTTCTGGAACAATCCATGGCAGACTCTAAAATGGTGGGAAGACGGCCGCAACAAAGCTCCATTACAGCAACTCTTCCCGAAGGTCACACACATTCCTTGCTGGCGAGCAGCCAGGGCTGGTAGGCTCCAGATTTGAGCTGCTCTGCTTTTCACGTCTTTGTGCAACTCTGTACAGGGGTGAAATCCATCAAGGGCTGGGCTGGATCATGGGTTTGTACATTGTATTTTTATTGTTGTCGCTTCTGGCAATCCAACATGCAAAAGAGTCAAAGGTGAAACTGCTATCCTTATAGGCGTCACGGAAAGACCTAAGAGCCTGGGGCTCTTTGATAGCCACTGGCCAAGGCAAACTCGATGCTTCTTTCTCACTCGATGCCTTTATCTCTAAATATTAGCTGCATTGAACCATATGCTGAAGTATTGACTACAGGAGCTTGATCGTAACTTAAAACATTACTCAATGGGAATTTTTCTTTGTAGATATTGTAACTCAAATAACTAACCAATATTAAAAAAAAAAACCATGCAATTAAATCAACTCATCAAATATTAAAAAGAAAATGTTTGCATTTTTTCCCCCTACTGCATTGCCTGGTAGTTTGTCTATATAAACAAAATAAGACGAGTATTGCCTTGTGCAAATACTTCTTGGACAAATGCTCCCTATTTACAAACCGGTTGTGTTCAGGCAAGCCAGAACATGTACACACTGTCAGCGAATGGGGAAGACAGGTCAGGGAAGCTCTGGGTTTGATATTTAGCCAGAAAAGTTTTCAATGCAATTTGGATTCAGGCTCTGCTGTGAAACGTGTGTCTCCGGGTAGCGCTGTGGCCGTGCTAGGTTGGAAGAACACCCTAAGGTGTGACCGCAGCCCAGCGTGTCCACGAGAATGGCTGGGGGCTCAGCTGCCAGTTCGTGTCATGTTTGAGAACTCAGGGCAAGCATGCTGGAACGGGCATCAATTTTACACTTTGCAATGAGCTGGGTGAAGGCTGCAAAGATCAAATATTTGAAGATGCTTGAGAAACAAAAATAATACCATGAGCAAAATCCCTTGTGAAAAATGAGACTGGGTGCAAAACTGTCATTTTTAATATTTCGGTTCCGAGTTAGCACTTCATACAAATATTTTTATTTATTCCTTGCTGTTTCAAGACAAATTCAGATCGGTTCTGGCTTGAGAAAAGATGCTGTTCTGCCATGCTTGTCTGTTTGCATGGTGCTCTCTGGTAATGAGCAGCACTAGAAAAAGGAGAAGCTGGATTAAAGGAGACCTCCAAGATTTTGAGAGTGGAGATGCTGTTTAACTGTTGCCTACATTTCATGTATATTTAATTATATTTTATTTTTCGTTTTTTAATGTTGTTCAATTACAATTGTCCCACCTTTTTCCCCAATGCTCTCCCCTGCCCCCACCTCTACCCCCCAACACACAGTCAAACCCCACCCCACTATCCGTGTCCGTGAGCCCTCTGTTCATCTTCCTTGACTTGCCCCTTCCCCTTCTTTCCCTGTGACCCCACTCCCCACTCGCCTCTGGTCACTGTCAGTTTGTTCTTTATTTCCATGTCTCCAGTTCTATTTTGCTAGTTTGTTTTGTTGATTAGGTTCTGCTTATAGGTGAGACCATTTGGTATTTGTCTTATGAAAAATTATACGCTACTTTCAGAAATACATATATTAAAATGTTCCAATTTTGTCTACACTTATCGGAATGTAGTCATTTCACTGACGCGTTGCATGTTTTGTCCTGGCGTTGGGCGCGGCACTGTGGCAGAGGGTTCGCGTGTAGGTTTTCCATGTGTGCCTGGGCCAGGCCTCTCTCTGCCATGCCTGGAAGGCACAAGGGCGTTTGCTGACCACAGCCAAACTTTCTTTCTTAACGAACTTTATTGCTGATTTCACGTTACATAATTATTTTTATTATAGAAAATATAGCTCAGCAACAATAATAAAATAAACATTTTCTTCTAAGTTTTTCATATTAGAAATAATAATATTGCTATATCTTTGCCCATCCATGATTATCTATACAAAATAAATTTTCAGAATTGCAATTAAAGCCCAAAGAAACACAAACTTCTAAGTCCTTAGATATATATAAGAAAATTGCCTTGCAGAAACCCACTGATTTATATACTCCCATCAGTGTACAAGGAGGTCTGTTTCCTTGCTTTAAGAGTGGGGTATATTATTAACACATATTTTTCAATTTTGTAGGTAAAATTTGTTTTTATTTTCAGGGACAAACTTCTACAAGGTACAGAGTGAGTCCTCAGCTTTCTTGGCCCTGCGAGATGCCCCTTTTGTGTCTAGTTTCCGTGCGACCACAAAAATGTGTCCCAGGGAATCCTGTTCTAGCACATTCTAGTATGTTCCTCTATTGTTTCGAGGGCCTGCACTTTTCCTCCGTTAGTGTAGTCTGTGTTTTAAAAATACAGATTTTTATCCCCTCTGCTAATGTGAATCCACCACAATAATGTCAGTCAGAACTTGACAATGAAGGCATCCTCCCCAAATACATACATGCTCTTTAAAGATGGAACTCCTGGGAACTTTAAGAAGTAAGGCATATTGGTGAGGAAAACCAAGGGAAATCTTTCTTGAAGACCCTCAACTTACTCCGTGTAGGTTGCGGCTTGTAGCGTGGTGTCCAACACGGCTAGCTCTCCTGTTGACAGTCACATGTCACATGGGGAATGCCCGTCTCGTCTGCACCTGGCCACAAGGCCAGGTGGCCTCAGAGTGACGGCATGCCACTCACAGCGTCCATTGGCATGATGCTCGGGGCAGACGCTGGGCGGGAGCAATGCACCCTGCAGGGCGGATCGTTCTGTTCATGGACATTCATTTATGCACAGACTGATGACGACACTGGTGTGTGTGTGTGTTTAATTTTTTGATTAAAGCCGTGCAACATTCATTTAAAAACATTTACTGACTACTCACACTGATTTTCCAAGTTTTGAACAAAATGCCCTTCTGAAATACATTCCAAGCAATATTTTTTCTCCCTAAGGGAATTCGGGACAACTTAGTGAACCTTTCACTAAATTTTTCTTTGAAACTTAGATATAGTTTCTTTCAACTTAGATCTAGCCAAGTGCCTGTTTGCTGAAGCAAGTAAGTAATAAATGGTTACGGAATAATGCTGAGCTAATGCAATTCTTTGTCCTCACGGTGGATGAAAGACTTACAAATTTCCGTGTGAATGTTTTATCTTGGTTTGTACTGATGAAACTGATTTAAAGACACTCTGTAAGTGAAGAATATGTAATGCTTAGATTTTACCAATAGTTACATAAATAGGCTTGGGTCAATTATGACCTGAACTTCACATAACTTAAGAATCACATAAGCGGATTCTGGGGGTGATAGGAGAGTATGCTCTGTATTTTACTCTAATGTGGGAAAACAAATAATATAGTAACAATCGACAGCTTGTTTTCAGTTTGTCACACATGTGTAGGGAAGCCTCCAGTGTCTGAAGAAGAGCCGGAGGCTTCTCTTCCTCTGTGGATGGGAAAGGGGCCGCATGCCACACCTGACCAGCTCAGGGGAGGCCCGCATGGCAGCCTCGCAAATTCAGAGACCAACAGTGATCGCGTGGGATGCTCTGAAATTAGAACTCCCTAACTAAAAGCAGCTCGTGGCAGGTAATCAGGTCCTAAGCCTGTTGCTTCCTTGACAAAGGTCCATCTTTACCTTATGTCAGCCCGTCTATGGCCTTTGTGCATCTGAGATCACAGATCCCTCAGGGATACCTCTCACTGGAGCAGAGACCACAGAACCCCTCGTTGCTTTCTTATTCCCGGCATACCATGTCTCCATGCTGTGAATGTCAACTGTTAACTGTCCTACACCCGCCTGTGTAAAAGAAGTGTGTGTCTATCCATTTTGCCTTTTATCCAAACCCAGAGATTTCCCGCTTAGCTTTCCTCCGCCTCCCTAATCTTCCACCAGTGAGTTTCACGTAACCCCCTTACATTGCCTCCTTTGATTGTAATGTATAAAATAATCAGTACAGCTGCCATTCTTAGGAGAATTTTCTCAAACCCTTGCTATTTTGTTTCTTGGCAAACTGTCAGCAGTTTGGCTCAGAAAAACTTGCAAAAGTTCTCTACAGGTTTAGATGTTCCTTACATGGACATTGCCTTCCCCACTGTCAGTGAGGGCAGCACTTTGGGCTGGGTGGGGTCTGAGGCAGGACTCCTCAATCTTTTTATCCCCTCTGAAGATGAGGCCAGAGCCGGTCTCAGTATGTCTTCAATCCAGGAAGAATCTGTGAAAGTTACAAACGCCACCTTCATCTCTTTGTATAACATGAGATTACAAGGAAAACAAATACCGGGTGAGGGGTAATATTTTTAAGTACACTTTTCAACCTACTATCCCGCTGCACAAATATTAAAGATATGTACAGAGCCACCACCACTTTCTTCCTGGGCAGCTCTCTGACCGACTGCTCGGGCACTGCATTCACTGGGAACAGAATGGAAGGGGGTAGGGAGCTGGTTAAGGTTGGAAAGATGACTCTTTCAGCGGAGCAATATTAAGGCTATTAATATGTCTGCATTTCACTTCTAGCTTGCAAATATATTATTCTATTAAAATATCGTGAAGATGACCTGTAATTAAAGATGATTCACAGTCTCAGCCACAACTAGATATAATTTCACATAACACATTTAGGGTGAATGTGCTTTTTAGCTAGGCTCATGAAAACAGCATCTGCAAGGTACTCAAAAGACAGAGGAAAAAGGACACAATTACAAAAAACCTGAACCACTGCTGTGTGGATCCAAACCTAAATCATCTGGACTGAAGGGACATGTATAAAGCACTGCTTGAAAAGGAAATGTGGGTTTGTTCTTTGTTTTCGAATAAACTCTGTCCTTGATTTTCTCCGTCGTCACCGGGAGAGCCAGGCAGGCCAGTTCTGTTTGTCCTTCTCCACGTTTTATTTCACATTTGCACCGACTTCAACAACAGTTACATTTGCAACTCCAGAAAGCAAAGATGAAACTTTGTTCTTGCTTTTGTGTTGAGCTGTACAATTTATTTCTCTCCTGGCAACAGATTTTAAATCTCTCTTCCTCCCCCTCTCTCTTTTCTTCCTTTTCATGGGAACTGTTTGGTGAGTGCCGACAAAGCTCTGTGTGTGTGTGTGTGTGTGTTTCCCCTCTGCCTGGTTTCTGTGCTGGTGTGTGCAGGCACGCATTCATTAACGTAATTCCTCCACCTCCAACAAGGGCGCATCATAAACCCGGGAGAAAAAGCCTCATAAATATTTAGATGCTCCTTCTACCTTCCAAACTGGAGTGAAAAAGCCTATTTAGTGAGGAGTTGCTCTGGGTTAATCTGCATGTGAATCAAGAAGGGGACAAAAGGATGAAAAGGTGCTGGAAACTCGAATACAAACCCCATGGTCTCCAGGGGGCCATTTATCTTGTTCTCCTCAATACCAGGGCAGGCTTGGCTTTTTTCTGCGCATGAGCAAACAGAGCAGTTTCCCAAAGACCGCTGGCAAAGCATGTGTATGCTTTGTCCCGGCTTACAAATTTTAAAGGAACAAAATTGCTTTACACTTTATATTTGACTGACTTCTTCATTCTTGGTAGCTGCTGCTCTCCTTATGGATAGCATCTATAGCCAGTGATATGTGCAGATATACAGGACAGGAAGGAGGAGCAAGATTTTTTTATTGTGGCAAAATATGCATAAAAGTGACCATTTTCACCATTTTTAAGTGTCCAGTTCAGCGGAATAACTTCACTCACCAGGCTGTGTAACCCTCACCGCTCTCTGTCTCTAGAACTTTCTCATCATCCTAAACAGAAGTTCTGTCCACATGAAACAATAACTCCTGACTCTCCCACCCCCAGCAGGAACTAGAGTTTGCTAAAACTCCATTCCTAAAGACTCTCCATGGAGTCGGAACTGCTGGCACTTGATTTTAGAGGGTTCGGGTGGGGCTGGGGGAGTTTGCAGAGCAAGGCCCAGTAACCAAGGGCAAAGATAAAAAAAATGAGTTTAAGTCAGAAGAGTCTATTCTCCTAAGAGTTGTTTCACTGAGCGAATGAACGCGAAGCCTGGAGAGGGACATGGGAAAAGACAGCCTGCGTGTCGAATGGCCAGCCTGGTTTCCACCAGAACAAGAGAAAATGATAAAAAGTGTATCGGCATTTTCACACTGTCCATTTTCACAAGAAATTGGTTTAAGTAAGAATTTTAAAATAAAATTCAAAGATCAAAGCTTTGTAATACTGGTATTATTTGAGACAAAACAAGTGGATCTTTTACAGAACATTTCCACCAAATGGGGGTATTCTGTATTTGACCAAAAGACTGAAGTGCAGTCTGGGAGGGTAACCTGAATAACTGCAAAAATTAATTTATATTGTTGCCTCCCATTTTGCAAACCTCTGGGACTGCAAACTACGTTGCTTTAACTAAAAAAAAACATGCCAAGGAATTATTGTTGATCAAGTCCCACCACAAGACAACATGATGTGGAGGAAACGTGGAACGCCCACTCCTGAATTCATCGTTACTTTAAGAAATCTTTAAGTTCAGTGTGCTGGGACGGGGGTGGGGGGGTGGGGGGGTGGGGGGGTGGTGGTGGTGGTGAACTTTCCTCTTTTACTTTTAGTTCTTCTGGCTGGTTGAATAATTTAAGGAACATACAGCCGATTAACAGGAGAAAATCAGATAATAATACATGAGCATGGGGAATTCACACAAGCGTGAAAATTCCAAAGACAGTTGAGGCAACGTTAGGTATAGGTGACATTTTGGACGAAGGAGGAAAGGAGAGGGCGGGGGTGAGAGTGGGTGACTCACAGGTGGGGGGGGGCAGCTGCACACACAGGGCAGGCGGAGCCTCGCTGGGCCACGGGGAAACCCTGGGACCCGGGGTGTCCAGTCTGGATGCTTGGAGGCTTCCTGACTGATGCTGCAGGGGGTCA
Organism: Micronycteris hirsuta; assembly: GCA_004026765.1. Lineage (NCBI taxonomy): Eukaryota > Metazoa > Chordata > Mammalia > Chiroptera > Phyllostomidae > Micronycteris > Micronycteris hirsuta. The sequence continues at coordinate 73,186 of PVJI01002307.1, read as the reverse complement.
CGCCCCAGGGTTCCCTCCCTGAGGCAGGTCTTTCTACGGAAACTCTTTAAGGAAAAGGGGAAGTAAACAAACTCTTCCTCAGTTTGTTGGGCTTGAATTGACTTCAGTTTGAAATCTCCTAAGAGTGGTTTCACTGAGCGAATGAACGCGAAGCCTGGAGAGGGACATGGGAAAAGACAGTCTGCGTGTTGAATGGCATATTCAAGGGACACTCACTCCCAATCTCCACGAGTGCAACTAAAAAAAAAAAACTGTGGGTAGTCCTACCTGGTTTGCCTCGATGGGACCCTTGTAGCACAGCCAGCCACGCCCCTCCCTGCGTGAGCACTATCAGCCGAGACCACAGGTGAGTGACTAATACTGCTCTTCCATCTGTGGAAGTCACATCCGTTACTGTTACTGTTTACTTAAGGGATGTTAATGTTTTATATAAAGCGAAGATGGGATTATCAAGACGGCTTTCAGGGCAGGTGCTGGGGGAGGAGAGCTCATGAGGAGCCAGAGGCCCCAGGACAGGGGGAGGGGGACAGGCTGGGGAACTGGCCACTTGCAGTTCCAAATAAAGGGAAAACTGCTTCTGATTAGCTTAACCAAAACGAAGGTTCCCTGACTGAGGAAACTGGGAAAGAGGAATCAGACAGGAGCCAACGCAGGAGCTCAGATGATGTCAGGAGGGTCCTTCCTTCGTGTGGAAAGTTTTCTTCCGGAGGTAATTAGCACCATGGCCACTATGTCCTCTAAACACCTTCGTTTTCCAACACCCGCGATCCCATCCAAAGAGAGACCCTGTGGTGCCAGAGGGCCGGCAGGAGCGGTAGCAAGGACGGAGGAGCCTGCCAGGGCCGGCCGGTGCTCAGGCCTGCAGGTGGGGCAGAGGTGGAAGGCCACACCGAGGCCACGCTCGACCTCACACGAGACAGGAGAGGTGTTATGGAAGGGAGGATGAAGAAGGGGAGATGTGCCAGACAGACAACCGTCGCGCCAACAGTTCACTGCAAAACTGACCCTTCCTTGAGGGGGCTTGTGTACTCGGGTTGAATGGGTCAGGGCGGCCAGCCAGCTAGCCAGGTGCACAGCAGTACCAATACAACAGGGTGTGTCTCTTAGTTAAGCAGAAGGAGAGGTGGAGAGGTCTGTGGGCAGTCCTTCTGGGACCACATCCTCAACCAGTCTCCGTCCCCCGGACCCCAACGACACAGGCGCTGTTGGGAGACAGGGGGAGGCCATTCCGGGCCAGCCTAGGAGGGGGCCCATCACTTCAGCTCGTATTCTGCTGACGAGAGTTCAGTGACGTGGCCACACCTAACTTCAAGAGAGGTAGGAAATTAAGATAAGCTGTGTGCCCAGGAAGAAGAGGAAGTACATTCTGGTGACCCATTATCAAGTTTTGCCTTGTCAGTCACCAGAATTCTGCAAATGGGCTGAGAACTAGAAACGTCTGCAGTGGCGTACTAATGACAGTTACTGAGTCTTTACTGCGTGCCGGCCGGGCCAAGGGCTTCTCTCTCGGCTCACACAGTGCTCTCATCAACCTGTGAGGTGGAATGAACGTCCTCATAAGAAGACAAAGAAACAGAGGCACAGAGAAGTCTCTTGACTTGCCCAAAGTTGCAAAACTAGAAATCGTTGTAGCCAGGATTCGATACAAAACAACTTGACCATGCAGGGCTGTTGGGGACCCTAAGAGAGATGATGTCTGCAAAGGCCTAGGTTGTGTCTGGCACACAGGAAGCAATCAGCGGACCTCCTGTGAGCACCATGCCTCAGCGGAGCATTGCTGGGAGGCTGGGGGTGGGTGCAAGTCTACAGAGGCAGCCTCCCTCCCTCTGGCAGGCTCTTCCCTACTGGGTCCAAAGGGCCACTGTGGAGCCTCGACCCATTTGCTACATTAGAGCAACTGCTGAGCCAGCTGAATTCTCGCACGGGCAGGCCCAGCCATGACTGCCAACCACACAGGTTACCTTCATGCATAGGAACACGTTTCCATCAAAATCTGCACTCCCTTACCTTGCTTGTCCTCAGGCACGGGGGTGGGGTCAGCTGCTCCTTGCTCAACACTCATAAAGGGCTTAAAGCACACTTCCATTGCTATGTCATTTTTGGTTGACTTGTCTTCTTTGCCAGAGACAATTACTCCCTTTGTATCGCCAGTGCCCCACTGTATGCATGACATGGAGGGGCCCTCTAAAAGTGGTCGGGGGTGTTAATGACAGTGATAGCCAATACCTCATGAGCAATCGCTATGCAAGTATTCCAGGCCTGCTGAGGGCTTTATAACCATTGCTTCGGTTCCTCCGCACAGTAACACTGCCAAGTGGGTATCAGCATCCCCATTGTGCAGTGGAGAAAACTGAGGATTGCTGAGATAAGCTGTCAGCCCAGCATCACAGCAGAGCCAGAGCTTTTCATCATTGCGTCACCTGGCTGGGCCGGCTTTAGTTCAGTGACAAGGAGACCCACAGCCTGGATTTGCAGAGAAGCAACTGCTGGATGAGTGCAGAATGGCCGGGTGGGGGTGTGTTGGGTGCGGGGGAAGGGCAGTTAAATCCCTGCGCCCTCAACCAGGGTGCTCCGTTAGGGGTCATGGTAACAAGTTGAAGTTCAGAACGAGTAGCCCGAAACCCAAGGGAGAAGCCTGGAAGGGGAAGGAGAAGGGATTCCTTTGTCAAAGGGTCAGAGTTTGGGCCTGGACCCCTGTCCAGGAGCTAGGACAGCATGCCCCAGGGACAGAGAAGGTGCCCAGGGACCTGTAACTACAGAAAGTTTAGTAAGGGCAGATGGGAACTGTCCGCAGTGGTGGACTGGTCTCCACGGGAATGTCAAGGAGGGGGCCCTGCTGGGTTTCTCTGCGATTCTTCGCCAACTTTGTAATTTCCCCAATGTCCGTCATTTTTAAAACTCTGGCTTTTCCCTAACTAAAACCCTCTGGCCTTGTTCTGACTTGTGTTTGTTGTGGAGGCGGAGGGATGAGGCGCGGTGGAGGAAGCAGCGTCCTCCCGCAGCGGGCCTCAGAGACACAGTGGGCGGAGCGGGAAAGGAGAAGTGGGCAGCGACCGGCTGGGGCTCAGCACCAGCCTGGGTGCAGCGGGTGGAGGGGTTGGCACACTTTTTGGACACTTCTAGAACTTAACTCTCAGGCCTGAGAAGGATGTGTGTCGGGCAGAATTTTATGCCAGCGTTCAGAGGAAGCCAGTGCACGCACTTACCTCTTCCTTACAAGTGCAGTTTAAATTAATTTAGGAAGGAATGACTACAAGCTTGGCAAATCTCCTCTGCAAGAATCCAGGCATCAGAGGTGCTTGACAGCTAAAACCACTCGAGACTTGCCTTTGCGGAGGGTGAACACCGGCCCCTGAACTATTCGGTGGAAACTGCTGGGCCGTGGAAGCTGCCGGCTGCTGTGTGGATGAGGCTCAGATAGAAGAAGCTGTGAGGTTTCAGAGGCAGCAAGATTTTCTCCCCAAATCTGATGCCTCCCTTGGACTCTTAAAGAGGGAAAAGAGAGAGTGAATGTTTCTAGTTCTGTGAAGTTGCCCACTCATTTACCTCAATTCTAACAAAAACGTAAATGGCAGATCCTAGGGTTCTTTTTATTTTTTCTTCTCTGAAATGCTTTCTAATATTTTCCTGTGGTTAACATTTTACAGAAACCAGGATCTTTGCTTCAACAATGCAGATCTTATCTTGCGAGCAATCTCAGACAGGGCACAGAACCTTAAAGCCTTCTAGGGCCGGAACTGAACTTCAGGGTACGCAGGGTGACTGAAGCCACGTACACGCAATGGGGCGGATGCCCAGATGAGCTTCACCCTGAGCTAGCCGGCAAAGAGTAGGGTTTTTCTGTTTAGGGCCTGCAAAATAAAACTGCTCTTAGGCTTGCTTCCTATAGCAAATGTGTCCTTGGGCAGTGTTTTCTTCCTCATGCAATTCCCCTTCACTTCCTTTAGAGAGTGGCGTCATTAAGGATTGCTGTACAAAGTTGAGACCGCTGGATGCAGTGCCAATGAAGGATTTGCAAATGATAAGTCTCATGTCAAGGAGTTTTTATAAAGCCATGTTAAAGCGCCAGCAAAGTTTCCAGCCAGAAAGTGCAACGATATACGTTAGGAGCAAGGTTATGGATGTACACATCGCGTTGTTGACGTGCACACATTATGTTATGAATAAAAAATGCGAGCACATCACTCCAGCAAGTTTCAAGATTAAAGTAACTTGAGGCGCCTCTGAGACTGTGCAGAGAGGCTGTTGGGCTGGTAGGAAATGACCCTTGACCGAGATGACAGAGAAAATGGGAAAAGGCAGAGGCAGAGCAGAGAGCTATCGAACTTGAGACTGGCCGGGGGAGGGGAAGCACCAAGAGGGAGCACCAGGCCCTGAGCTCAGATTGGTGTCATTCACAGGACAGCTCAATGACATGCCCAAGATTTTGCCTTGGGAAAAATCTGGCATAAAAATAGGTGACTTCCTTTTTTTTTTTCTGTGATCTATAACATTACCCTTACTTGATGCATGACTGTTGTGTGTACATGTTATAATAAGCCATTTTTATAAAAGTGGATATTGAGAAGAAAATTTTTATCAAGCCTTGGTCAGGAGTTCAGACTGAATCATCCCCCAGGTGTCTAGTGATAACACGCGGCCTTCTTCGTAAGGAGGAAACATGTGACACAAATATAAATACTGTGACAGGGTATGTGATTCCCTGGGAAGCCAGACTCATAATCGCAAAATGGTTTTCCTTTCAGCTGCCTTGGTTTCACTGTGTGTCCCGCCTTCATTCTGAAGCCCTGAGAGCCAGGCAGAGGTGGTTTGGCTCCTGGGACACATTTCTGGAGGCTGCACGTGTGGCCTGGCGGCTGGGTGCTGGTGGCCGATGCTGGGGAACAGACTTCGGGGGCTCAGACATCTAGTTTGGCTGAAGATCTAGGCCTTCCGGGGGCTCACCTGGAGCGATCACGTCGGCTTTCAGGGGCAGCCCAGGAAACCCAGGGCTGTCACTCTCTTCTGTGCTTCATGTGTGACCCATGGAACCGACCTGCAGAAGCCACTTGGGAGAGTGTGTGCAACTGTTTCCTCCCAGACTACTTTCCGATTTTAAATTCCTCAAAGCATGACCTGTTTTTCCTCATGGAATCTGACTTTTAAAATGGTGGGGAGGTGGAGGCTCACTGTATTGCTTTCCAAATGTCTGCGGCCATGTAGAAAGCATAGTTTTGCTGAGCAGGTTCACTCACCTGCCCTTGCCAGACACTGTGGGAAGCCCTCGACTAGGCCTAACGTAGCCAGCAGGTGCTGGGACACCCCACTTTATACCCTGCATCAGCCCAGTACTGTCAGTGTTAGCTAGGACACAACAGTGGACTTGATGTAGGTGTCCCGGGGGCTCCTGCAGGTCCGGGAGGGCAGGTGCCTTTCCACCCTGGTCCTGGACCTTCTGGAAGATGTGATCTCCCCAGGACCCTTCATTAACTGCCAGCTCGGGTACTACAGGGCAGGAATGTGGGGAAGGGGCAATCCCTCCTTTGCCACACCTGCCCCACAGCTACAGAGCTGTTTCTATGGTCTAGCAGCTAAGCACTGGGTCCCCAGGGGCATGGGGGACCCGGGCCCACTGTGTAGATGGGCCATCACTGCCACCGACCAGACTCCTCTGGAGCCTGGGGCCCTGGCTCCTCTTCCTTGGGTTGTTTGTCCTTCACTTCCCAGTGTCAGCAGTCCTGGGAACAGGAAACGGTTTGTGCAATAGGAAGTGGAGGAAACTGATGACTAGCTACTTTTCAGCCTTGTGGATACATTTTCAGTTTAAGTAAAGATACTTATTTATACCCAGTCTAAAAGTCAAGTGCATTGGTAAGAATGGGCTGTATCCAGGCCTCACTCTCTCTAGTGTTGAAAACAGTACCGTGCACTGAAAGCTTACTGTGTGCCACAGATTCTGCAGGGCCCTTCCTGTTCACACACTCATATCACCTTGGCGACATCCTTAGGTGGCATTACCCCTTTCACAGGTGAGAAGAGAGAGGCATAGGTAGTTACATGGCATAACCGAGGTATGAACCCAAGACCTTCAAGGCTGCTGCTCCAGACCCCTGTGCCCAGCTACCTCTCCCAGGACCAGCCAACTCTTGGGGGTGAATATTTTTGGACTCTGTATCACTGCTGGGGTTTAAAGACAATCCATCTACATCACCTGTGACGACAGCATTTCTATGGCGGGGCAGGTGAGGTTATACAGTGGGGCTGAGAAACTATTACTTCACAGTGCAGGAGGAAGTGCTTACTGGACACCAGCTATCTGCGCCTCCTCCCCCCGCCAGGCTCGGTACTCAGCAGCCCTGACACCAAGACAGCCACCTGCTACTGCCCCCACTCGGGGTTTGCTCCCTACGCGGTGACTGGGCCTGGCTGGAGCCATCTGATTAAGTGAAAGTGTGCCATCGTGAAATCAGGCGCTGGACTGGCTGAGATGTTGAAACCTGGTCAGCTGAGGGAGAGGAGAAAGTCAAGTCTGGCTATTGGTCCCCAGGGGCCAAGGAAGCTGGCGCGGAGAAGGGCCTGCTGCGTCTGCCCACTGGTACCGGGCAGCTGGAGAGGGAGCTGGCATGTCCGCTGATGGGGCAGTTTATAGGCCTGTCTTTGAACTGTGTGACCCCAAGGCTTTTTTCTCTTCCTTCATTTCACAACTTAACACTTGAGTGTTTCTGAGTTCCTCCTCATGGTCTTGCTGCTCCTTTAAAGCTTCACCTGGACAGAGACAGGACCCCAGCATGGGGAGGGCCCCTCCCGTTGCCTGTCACAGCTCTGGCGTGTGATTGCCCACTGCTCCCTAATTCCAGGCTGCCCTACACACAGAACTGTTGAACTAACAGCGCTCCTCCCACCCGTTCCAGAACTTACAGACCAAAGGTGTTACACTCATTTTACTGCTATAGCTTATTCCCATCTAAAAAAAATGATGCTTACTACCAGTGAATACTGAGGAAAACAAGAGCGTAATTGCTGCCAGTTAATCCAGTTGGCGGCCCTCAAAGATCTGTAGAACGCAACCCATTCTTCCACATGGGCTTGGACAGAAGAATCAGGAACCAGTACACGCTGGCCTCCCCCTGCTGCCTGCAGAGTCCAGCCATCACGTGAGTGCCACAGTGGGCTGGGGAGGGGGCGGAGCCGAGGACTGACTTGATGTGAAGTAGAGAGTCCACCGCAAGGAGGATGATGAACTGTGTGTCAGCTCTGGCAACAACCTGCTTCTGAAAACTTCATTTGGTGCAAAATAGAAAGTAAAACTGGAGACTTTGGTATTTTGTTGTAAACTGGGTAGACATGATTTGCAGAAATCTTCTTTCTGAATTTGGCTAGATGCCCAAAGAACCTATGCATATTTTAGAGAAAAAAAATACTCATTTCAGTTGCAATTAGGAAAAATAGTCAACTCTGGTTTAATAGACATGGAGATATGAAGTAAACAGCTTCCTAAATGTGGAAAGAAGCCGACAGCAACAGAGGTAATATTCACACTGTTTTTACAGTTGGCAGCACAGGAACGCACTTGGGGCTGCCAGCCCGGTGGGGGCGGGGGTCTGGAGGGTTGAGGGAAGGGCTGGGCAGGGCAGCTAAGCATGGTCACTGCTCTGAGTGATGTGGAAATGCTTCAAAATTTATACACTGATAAAGCTGTGCTGGTGTGTACGGGCTGAATATCAGTGCTGTGAGAATAATCACCTTTCATCTTAAATCCAAATACGAAATAACACGATTCCGATGAAACACCACTGCTACGCAAGTCCTTTCAATATTAAAACAAGAGGTGCTCACTTTCAGACATGGTGGAGACCCGGCAGTCCACGGATGCCCAGGCCCCGGCGCCCCGGGCAGCAGGTCTGCCGTGGGGTGAGACACACCTGGCATGCCAGGCCACTTCTCAGGAACCGCTGAATCACATCCCAGAACTGTTCCCACGGCGACAACCACCTAGGCCCCTCCTCCTGCTCTGTTTCCCTGGCTCAGAAGGCAAGGATTTCCAGAGGCTATTTACTCAGATCAGTATTCTGGGCCCTGAGCAGCTTACACAGCTTGCCCTTCCTGGAGCCCAAGAATGTCTGTGTGTTTCTTCTCTTTCTTTTGTTCAAACAAGTAATTATTGAAAGTAGACCACTTGTAAAGCATTTTAAAAATAAGAACAGACAGGAAGGCAGAGCACTGGCTTCTCCCATCCAGGGATTTTCATGTTCTCCTAGGCGTGCGTTTCTCCGCCAGGAGCTCTGGATGCGATTTCTTAGTGCTCTACTTTTTATTAAGTCCTAATAGATTTCAAAAAAAGGATTTGACTTAATCCTTTGGAAATGATAAAAATGTAACATTTTCAGTCAAATGTATTATCCAAGGGAAACAAAACTCCATAAATAATGTTTTTATTTCAAAGAAGAGTGCAAAATTGAACACCGACGATTTTAACACACATTTATTGCCATCATGCGACCACACATATGTACACGGGGTTATCCGAGGCACAGAAATTAAAGTACTACAAAGTCAACTTGCTGATATGGACGAGCACATCTTATTCAGACTCACAACTCAAAAAGACTTCCAAGATCACTCGGTTCAGATCTCAGAGACGCTGAGTGACTTACTTGGAGTTACACAGCTCGTTAGGATAGACCGACACGGCCTTTTCATACCCAGCACAGCAACCTCTTCCCTCTGTGACACTAGCAGCATTTCAATGAGCTCCCAGAGCTTACTGTTTGAAAAGACTCAACACCCTCGTTGGTTAGAACACTGAAAAGAAGACTCAAAGAGAACAGTATTTTAGTCACTCAAAGACGTATCTCTTGGGGTACACGGAGTTAGCTGACAGAAAGGGCCAGTGTTGGGCCGTACATCACTCAGGACTTGGAAGGTCTGGCTTGAACCCCGTCCCCACCGTTCACTAGCGGTGTCACAGGAGTTGCGTCACTCGGGGAACCCTCGGAGCCTCGGCTCCTTGTCCGTAGATGGGGGTAGCGGTGAACTCAGCGCTGCCGCGCACTCCGTGAGTTCATAAAGGAGGCCCTCACAGCTTGGGGGGACTCTAAAATGTCGGTCCTCTTTCTGTCTCCCTGGTCCCCTTCGGAGCTCTGTTTAGAAAGAAAGACTACACAGAAATTACTGGAAAAATGCAACATTAAGGTGTAAGTTGAATTTTAGTAAAAGGTACTGGCATTTGATTAAATGTCTAGGACACAAATAGATACTTCCCTTGCTCCTAAAATGTTTTCTGACCTTAGTTGTTTAAGTAACACATAAATTATTAACATTTTTAATATGTTAAAAAATGAAATCACAGATTCATCCCGAAGGAAAAACACAAATCAACCTGATCCAGGGGAACACGATGGAAATTGTTTTGCAGTCATAAAACTATGAATCGGCTTGAAAGTGAATCAAAACAAAATGCATTTTTAATTCTCTCATGTTCCTATATATAACAGACAATTATTTTTAAGTCAAAGTTTCTGTTTAAATGTGGAATGAAGATTGGATTACATGGCACAAGGGCCTGCCTCTGGCTGAGAAGCATTTTACCTCGTAAATTTCCTTTAGGGTCAAAGGAGCAGAAACCTGACCCCGCCCATTAATCTCTAGCTGCTGTGCCGTGGTTTACGCTGAATGTCAGTGCTACCTCTGCACCGGGTTCGTGGTTTGAAAAGGCAGCCTGATCAGTGTTAGAATGCAGAGCAGTGCCTTTCACTCGACCAATGTTGTTTGCCCCATCAGACACAAATGTGCCTCACTGAACAGAATCCGTGTTACTATTTGATTAATTTCCTTGCGTTAAAAAAAAAATCCTATGTCTCCTCTCTATGAACACTTTAGCTTGACATTCGAGGACAACCAAAATATGACACCTACTAGTCTCGAAGGAAACTCCTACCCAAAAGCCTGGCACGTGGCCACTGCCACCGCAACGTTTCTGCCAGGGGCCCACCCTCCGCACTCGAGTTGCTTCTTCCAGGCCCAGGGCCCCCCGAGCCACCCTGCGTGGCCCCCCGAGCGGCCCTGTGTGGCTCCTGGCCTGGAAGGCAGTGCTCCTTTCCACACAGACAGCATTTTGTCTTCAGCATTCACTCACTGGTTAACTCTCCTGTGTGTGACATTAGCTCCTGGCTTAGTCCCAGAGTGCCTCAGGGTTAATGACAGGGACTGGAACACGCCTTGATGAGGATGTTCACACTTAAAATGTGCCATTTCAACCTTTTAAACAGACCTGATAAGCCATCTCACAATTTAAAAGAAGTCTCAACAAATCTATTAACACAATAAACAAAAATTTACTTTACAAAGAAATTGGGAATGCCCATTCCCTTTTAGAAAAATTTAAGGATTAAGATTTTTAGAAAGAACATTTGGGACAAAAAGCCATCAAACATTGATTCTTAAGTCCAAGGAACATTATTTCTGCAAGAACTTCATGGTGATATAAAAGAATGCTTAGAATACTGAAATTTTTTATTTTAAATGTCAAGAATAGCAATAAACATAAAATTTAAGACAACTTGTGGTTAATTACTGATAGTAGATATGGAACTATTTTTAGGGTCAACATATTAGAATTTCTTCACGGGAAAATTACGGAGATCTTCAACGGGAAGCTCACCCACACGCACTTTGTGTACGCTGTAACTTACCAACGTCATGTGACATTTTTAGAATAATGTCATTAGTCTTCCCATGGTAATTTTTAGATATTTAAGCTTCTCGAAGACAAGAGATGTGCCCCAAGAATTTCTGCATTCTCACTGCACTTACAGGTTGGGTGATAAGTGATGTCCACAGGATGCCCTCAAATGCCCAAGGTGGAGCGTGACAAAGAAAAGGCAGGGAATTGTATCTGGTGCACTTGTCTCCAAGGAGAGGCACCCGGCTTTCTGCCCACCTTGAACGTCTACTGTACTAATTAAACGAAGTAATGTAGGTAAGGGTTTCGTGCAGTTCCTAGTGCGTAACAAGTGCTTAATACCCTTTTTGAGCATATTTTTAATGAGTACCTACCCATACCACACGCTGTCCTAGGAGCTGGGAATTCCAAATAGAACAAAATTAAGTCCTTACTCTCACGGAGCTTATGGGGAGGGGTGTGTGACAAACTTACCTGTAGACAGACTGTGTCAGGAGGACATAAATGCTACGAGAAGAATTAAAAGGAGGGTCAGCAGACAATAAAAAGGATGTATGTGGACACTTCTATGCTACTTCAACTTCTGGTGGCAAAACAGCTGGAGGCGGGCTTGCAGGCAGCAGGGAAAGAGCTGCAAGGAGAGGAAACATGAAGTGCAAAGCCCAACTAATTGCGGGAGGGTTTTTCACTGCCCCTTTTCCTCATGGATTTTCAGCAGAAAGATTGCGTGAGGAAGGGAACCTTGAGGCATACTCCCCTTAAACACGTTCAGCCTCGTATTAGTCAGGAAGCCTCCAAAAGTCTGCACGAGGCACCCTGTGTGCCACTGTTTGGCCTATTTAGGATGGGGGAAGGGATTCCAGGGCCTACAGCCCACTGTGACAGGGGAAGAGAAGTGGGCAGAAGGTCAGCAAGGCATCAGGGGTCAGAGCATGTGGGGCTACAGGCCTTGGCAAGGCCTTTGGGTTGTGTTTTTTTATTGGAAACGGGTAACAAAAGAACTGCAAGCAGAGGTGATGTGATCAATCTGTATTTGAAAAGGTGATGCACAGGAACTCTTAGCAAATGCTGCAGCCATCAGGGATTTAACACACGGGGAATGACTACTGCCTAACATGGTTCTGTAACTCCGACCTGGTTCGCTCAGTGAAGAGCTGGGTGAGCCGTGATGTTTCAGTTCCTATGGGTCAAAAATGGTCAAACACTGCCAAAAGGTTCGGTGCGACTTACAGGATATGGCCAGTAGATGGGCAAAGAACAAGGGCTTTGAATAAAGTGTAAGTGGATTTGAATCCCAGATCCAATACTCATGAGCTGTAGTCTTGGGCCAGTAACTTGACCTCCTCCTCCTTAGGTTTCCTGTGATGTAAAATGGGGATACAGCACAATACAAGCCAGAACATTGAACTGAAGATTAAAGGAGTTATAGATGTAAAACATTTATACATGGAACGCCTTTAAAACAATGCTTGGGAGCTTAATACAGAAGTGAACCAATTAAAAAAGGGGATTGAATCTTTTACACTAGCAAATCAAGTACGTAATTTACTACCTAAACCCTTTAAAACTACTTACCATTTTGCTAAATACCCCCCCCCAAAAATACCTTACTTTTACTGTTTAGAGACAGCAGCCTTTTGGTCAAATTATTATTCCTTATATTTATACAATTCATCCCTTAAATAGGTAATCAGTACATGAATATCCTATGGCTCTTAACAGTGATGGATACTGGATAACTTAAAAATTGGGGGTTAAAGGTTTTCAACTTTGCGTGCCAAGGCAATTCCATTTCCTCTATCAAAGTAGCTTAATTTTGAAAACGAACTCATTGTGTTCTTCAAATGAACAGGCCAGAAATTACTTGCTACTCAAAGAGTATTTGTTTGAAACTTACTTAGTAGCTTCAATGCAACTCAATCTTAAAAAGTTTTGCTAAGAATTTGTTTGAAGCAAGTTCACAGTTCAAACACAGTAGTCATGATTAATAGAAAAATCTCAGGCACATGTAACTCACAATGGTCAGTGACAGTAAATAATTTGTCTCAATTATTAATTGCATACGTCATAAACGGCTTGCAATAAAATGCAGATTTAGTGACTGGTAACATTCCAAAGACAACTGTACTACTGCAGCTCAGAAAATTCTTTCCCAGACCAACCTAAATATTTGAAATCCATCATTCTGCTTGGCAAACCCTCTCGCCCACCGTATGATTATTTCTGCAATTTACAAATAGAAATGTTGACTTTCGCTTTTCAACAAGGCACATGCTCTTTATTTCATTTCTTTACTGCGGCTGCATCTTATTTCTGGATGCCAATGCCATCTCGAAGCAGAATACTGCGAACGCCATTCACGGCCTCAGAAATTCGTGCACCGCGCTGCCTGCTCCGGACCGTGGCTGGCTCTCAGAATAACGGGATGCGGCAACAAAGCCGCCCCGTCCCCAGACGCCCGCCGCGGGAGACCACTGCACCGGCAGCGGCGACACCGTCGGGGAGACAAGACGAGCCCACGCGGGGCCCGTCACTCCTCAGGCTCCTTCCCACCGCGTGGCTCCGGGAACCGGAGGAGACCGCGAGGATGCGGGATGGGGGAGTAAGGGGTAGAGAGATCGTCGGGCGGTCCCACAAACAATACGGCGGCAGTCAGAGTCCACCGTGACCAAGCCCTGCGAAGGTGAAAGAGGGCCCCACAAATAAGACAGTGAAGGCCTCGGAGCAGAGACCTCTCCGCTTCTAGTCCCCGCCCCTCGGGGTCCGTCGGGCCCCACACCCCGAGCCGTGGGTCCTGCTGGAAGGCCCGTACACCGCCCCCTCCCTCGTCCTCCGTGCGCGCACCCTCCCCTGCCGGGCCCGCCCCTGCCCCACGCAGGCGCACGCCAGGCCCCTCAAATCCCCCCACTGCACTCTGGGCCCGGGCGGGGGCGGGGCGACCCTCGGAAGGGGCGTGGCTGTCGGCCTAGAGGCGCGCACGCGCTCTCGCACCTTACGGCTACGTGTCGGACCACGTGACGCCCACCACGAAAGTCCCCTGTGAAGCAACAGGACGTTAAAAAAAATAAATTTTTTTTGGTGGCAGGGAGGGCGATGAGAGCTTTTTAAAGAACTATAGTAACGAGAGGGGAGAATGGGGCCGGGCGGCGGCTAGAGCAGTCCCGGCGTTCCGTGGCGCGTCCTGCTGGGAGTCCCTGTCACCTACTGCCACAGCCCGCCAGCGCCCGCCAGCCCCCGGCGCCCGCCCCCGTCCACAGCACCGCCACCGGGCGCCCCACACCGGCCCCTCCCTCCGCTCTCGTCCGCTCCGGCGTGGCGACCCCGGCCCGGCACCCCCGCCGCGCTCGCTGCGCACCGCCCGGTTCCAGCGCCCACCCTGCGGGAGGGAGAGGCGCGGCGGCAGCCCCGGGGCGGGGGGCGGAGCGTGCCGCCTGCCCCGCTAACGGCCGCCCTGCGCGGCCCCGCCCGCCGCCCGCCCCCGGCCCTCCCCGCCCGCCGCCCCTCCCCCGCCGCCGCCGCTGGCAGCGCCGCCTGAACTGAGGCGAACTCCGCCGCCAAGTGAGTGAGGAGGAGGAGGCGGCGGCGAGGAGGAGGAGGAAGAGGAGGAGCGGAGTCAGAGCGCGGCGGCGGCGGCGGCAGCGGCAGCGGCAGAGGCGGCCGCGGCGGGGACCAGCCCAGAGAGACCCCGAGCCCGCGGCGCAGGCGGCGGCGGCGGCTGAGCGGGCACGACCATCGGAGAGAGCGATCGAGCGAGAGGCGGTTCGGCTCCTCCTCGTCCGGCGCCCAGCGGCCCGCGCTCGCACTCGGCCCGCGGAGACCCGCCTCCCCCGCCGGCCTCGAGAGGGACGCGCCGAGCCGGCGGCCGCGGAGCCGCGGCGGAAAGTGCCTGCGGGGGCGGGGAGGGCGCGCGGTCCGGCCGCCCGGCGCGGGAGCGAAGCGGAGCGGGACGCCGAGTCCCGAGCGGCCGGCAGCCGGGGCTCCCCGCCCCTCCCTCCCTCCCTCTCCGGCGGCGGCGGCGGCGGCGGCGGCGGCGGGCGGAGTGAGCTGCGGAGCCTGGAATATGGTCGGGGAAATGGAAACGAAGGAGAAGCCGAAGCCCACCCCAGATTACCTGATGCAGCTGATGAACGACAAGAAGCTCATGAGCAGCCTGCCCAACTTCTGCGGGATCTTCAACCACCTAGAGCGGCTGCTGGACGAAGGTGAGTCGCCGCTCCGGGCCCCGCGGCCCGCGTCCGGGACCCGACGCCCGCCGGCGCGCGGGGAGGGCGGGGAGGTCGCGGCCGGCGCGGACCGAGAGGCCCGGGCGGGGCACAGGAGAAGGCGCGGAGCCGAGCTCGCGGGGCGCCGCGGGCGGGCGGGACGCGCCCCGCACCCCGGACCCCGCACCTCGCGCCGCCCGGGTGGGTGCGCTGGCGAGGCTGCAGGGCCTCCCTGGAGGAGCCCGGCCCGCGCCCCGGGCGCCTGAAGGACACGGGCGCGAGCCGCTCTCGGGGGGCTCTCCGGGGAAGGCGGGCGGCCCCCGCGCGGGCCCGGGGGCTGTGCTTTGCGGGAGTTTGTGGGGCGCGGGTACACTCGAGGGGAGCCGCGTGGGGCTTGCGCACTTGGAGGAATTCCACCGGGGAGCGAAAGTAAGGCGGCTGTAGCCGAAGGCGAGCACAAAATGACAGCGGGGAGCACTTTGGGTCCTTTTGTTTGGGGAAGCGAGAACTGTTTGGGAGTCTAACTTCCCGGGGGGGGGGGGCGGGGGGCGAGCGCGAAATACCGCGAGGCCGGCGCGGCGCGCAGCCCGAGTTTCTGGGAACTTCGGCGAGGGCTGCGCCCGGACGGCGCTGCCGAGTCGGCGGGACGGGAGAGCGGCCGCCCGGCCGAGCAGCCTCCCGGGTGGACAGCTGCGGGCGCGGAGCGCGGCGAGACCGCCGGCCCGCTCGGGGCTCCGCGCGGGGCCGGGGGCCGCTCTGAACGCGGCGTGGCGCGGGCTCCGGTTCTGTCTGGCGGCGGCTGGAAGGACTGTTCCAGTAAAACGGAAAGTGTGTGTTAGAGATGAACTGTGCACTTTTGGTTTTCCACAAGAATTTGGACAGTAGAGCCGGGGAAAAGAAATCCGAAGCTTAAGAGTTGGAACGTCACCAGGGAACAAAAGACCGGAAGCGTTTCTGTGGTGAAAGATGGTTCAAGAAGACTCCCGGGAGCCTCGCTGTCAGGGAAGTCGCGGAAACAGTTTCTGAAGTGCGGGGCCGGTCTGGCGGAGCTCCCGCCTCCGTCTGCGGGGGTGACCGCGGCCGCCACCGCCCCGGAACGGGCTCCCGGCCGCCGGCCGCCGACTGCGCCCGCGACACCCGCGCTGTCCCTTTAAGGGGGTTCTGCTTCTTCTGTTTGTGTTGGCCTTTGAAAGATTGTGGAGGCAGAAAACTTTCTGGAATGTCAAAAAAAAAAAAATGCTGGAACTCTGGAGTCGGGCATTTCCAAATGTGAGCGCTAAGGGGCGCCAGTTATTGTTTTTAAAATCGAAACGTTTGGAGCGAAATGTGTAACGTACTAAGTACCTCACCTGTATTAAATTTAGTTGAAACTTAAATCATAGAGCATTGCATGTTTCATTTTGTGTCCATACATGTATTTACAAACATTGAAAGTATTTTTTTAACATTGGGACAATTTTATCACATTTCAGAAAGATGATACTATTTTTTACTGGGCATATCTCGGTGAAGACTTTTAGTAGTATTAGTGAAAATTTCTGTTAAAGTTTTTTTTTTTCCCACTTAAGAACAGCTGTTTAGAAGGAATCCTTTGTAGACGTTAAAATGAAAATAGGTCATGACGATATTTAAGATTAGAGTTAAATTGCATTCCTTGATATAAAACGTTGAATTCAATCAAATGGCGTAAGATTATAAAAACAAGTTTAGAAATATTTTCATCTTATGCGTATTATTTTTAAAAAGTAAATTTAAGTTTTTCTGATTAGTTCTAAAAGGCTCTTATACTGTGCTGATTTAAAACCTCTCAATGATAATTTGACGTTGGTTCTCTGTTAGAAAGTTTTTAACCTTTAGCTTTGATCATTTTAATTTTCCAAATCTAGAATTCCAATTATGTCGTTATCTCTAACAAATGTTTATTTCTCTGTGGCTTAAATGCAGGGGGAAAGCTAGTTGAGGGTGTATCACACATTCTAAATAGTACTGTGTGTATATATATATACCGTAATGTTTTTTAATTCATTAGTGTTAGTCTATGCTGTTTTAGCCTTTTAAACTCCCCAGAATAAAGACGGTTTCTGTATGGTAGCCAGGATCTTTAAAATGGACAGCATAAAATGACCAGGAAGTTTGATATTTTTTTTTTTATCAGTACAAACATGCAGGAAAAGGGTCTATTCCTTAGTGTGGGATAAGCTGCTTCCTGTAATTGTTAGCCTTATTATAAACTTAATTTGACTGAAGAAAAAAATTGGTTTCTGAAGTACATCATTTTGTTTTTCCGTGATAGACTATTTAATTCTGAAATTTGGCAAGTTGTTCTCTGCCCCTTTGTGGCTTGTCATTGTCCAAAACAAATTAATCCTGACTTCTGTGGTTGGGAATTACATTTTCCTTTGTCCATAGGATTTACTGAAAAGTTCTTTTTAAATTTAGATAGATAAAACTGTAAATTTTAGTGATTATTAATCAAGATGCTGTACTTAGTTGCAGTGGATGTATTTGTTGATAACTAAATATTTAACCAAATGATGGTTGGTTATGGTCTAGTTCTGATAACCAAAATTTCTATTTACAGAAATTTCGAGTGTATTGTATTTTTGAAATTGTTTTCAAATATTTTTCAAAAGTAAGTTTACAAAATTTTTCCTTCTCAGTTTGAGAATTTTTATTTGGCTAGTTACAAATTTGAAATTTAGCTGTTTCAGATTTTCTTAGTCTATAATACCTGAATGCTTTAGATGAGTATTTTAATTCCATTTCAGGTTAACCTTTAGCCTACATTTTGACTATGGACTGATGATCTTTTGGGGGGAGTAGAGGGAGGTAGAATGTTAGTTAGACTCTCCTCCTACGAAACTTCAGCCTGTTTGTTTTTTAAAATTAGTACATTCTAGGTTGGAACAGTCAGTATAAAGTATGTAACTTAAGTTGATAATTCCAATACTTAAGAATCTTTCATTGAAGGTAGAGGTTATTATAGTTAAAACCAAAGTCTCAAGTCTTAAACTGCTCTCTTTAGGCAGAAGTTTTCAATTGAACTTTGGAATCATGCATAGGAAAGAGTAGTTACAAGGTTTTTTTGTTTTTTTTTTTTAAAAAAAAACCTTTGTCATGAAAAGGAAATCTAAGCAACAACAGTACTTGAATGAAAACTCTGTTTTTATGAAGTATTGCAATTTAGAATTGAGAACAATGTTATTGAAAAATACAATCAGTTACTTAAAAATCCAAAATAAAGGAAAATGGAAAGCTAGAGATTTTAAAATCAGATTTTGAGTTTTTATTTTTTAAGCAGAGGGGAGGTTAAAACTGCTGATAATGAAAATTAACGATGCATAGTATGATTTATGAAGAAGGTCAGCCTAAATCTTTTTATTGTGAATATCTGAAAAATTAGTGTTTGGCGTAGAAAAAGTGAACAAATATGTTAGATTAGATTCTGCATT
The DNA here is from genome assembly GCA_004026765.1 of Micronycteris hirsuta. Lineage (NCBI taxonomy): Eukaryota > Metazoa > Chordata > Mammalia > Chiroptera > Phyllostomidae > Micronycteris > Micronycteris hirsuta. The sequence goes on along the minus strand of PVJI01002307.1, from coordinate 54,872 downwards.
ACTGGTTTGAAAAATGCATGTTAATTTTCTCCTCCCTGTTTTTTGGTGGGACATAATTTCTTTTTGACCTCAACTTACTCTGCTGTCTTTTAAAAATGGGGGCAAAAATATTTTAAGTTAAAACCTGCTTTGCTAGTTAACATTTTTCCATGTTGATATTTATTTACACTTATTGCTCATTCATTGTTGACTGTATAAAACTCTCAGTTTTCTGATACTTCAAGAATTATTTTTTGAGAAATCTTGCTTCTCTGCAATTACCGGTAGTTTGAAAATTAAATGGCTATTTGTTAGTATTGAGAGGCTTCTCGCTATATACATTTATTACAATTTTAGGGCTTTCTTTCCTGAAAGACTGTCGAGAGTAATCGATATCTGTGATAAATAGCTTTTACTTAAGTTAAAGCAATTAATCTGTTTTTTTTTTAATCTGTTTTTTAGGAGCAAAGATTTTGCATTTATGCACAGCCCTTTGAGTTAGCAGTAGTGAGAAGGAAGCCAGTATTTATAGTCAGTTGTTCGTTCCATTATCTTTGTCACTCCTCACCGAGGAGGGGTCCCAGCTGTGTAAGGTAATAATGGAAATAATCTGGATCTTAGGTCATTTACTCAACATTCATTCTGTACTTTTGAAGCTTAATTCCCCCACAGTCAGCATATGTATTTAGATACTATGAAGTAGAAGGTGACTCCTTTTTCTTGACTTTCTCCAATTTGTATGTTTTGTAGTAAAAGCTATATCCTAAGGATGTAATGTAATTGAGTTAATAGAAATAGGTCTCTTTGCTAATAGCATTTGCTAGTGTGTTTGGTAGGAGCACCTTTTCTTAAATGGCTTTGAGGATATCAGTGAAAACAAGTTACCTTGACTTTTTAAATGTTTGTTCACGTATATTTCTGGTAGCTGCTCATGAAGTCACTGTCCTGAAGCTGATTGAAGTGCATCATTTTTCCATAAGAACAAAAGGTTTTGGTTTGGTTTTTAAGGGAAATAGATTGCTGCAACAAAAGATCCAAGGGGGATCCACCCCCCCCCCCCCCCCTTTGACCTTGTCTTTACAGGGCATGATTCAGATACTCCTTTTCTTTGACGCCAGTTTACTTAGATACGAAAGGTTTTTGTTTTGCTTTGTATTTTGACTTTTTTTTTGGTCTGCTTTAAAGAATTATACCGGTTGGTCACGGGGGCAGCTTTTTATAATCTGACTGGAATAGAACTACATTTTAATGTACTCGAAAATTTCCGGTAGTTAATACAATTTGTTTGACTTATGGTGTGCTTACAAGTAAAACTTTTCTTTCTCTGTTGGAGATGAAAAATGCTATGTCATATTTGTTGATAACTTAAAAACAGCCCACTGAGCAACTTTCTGCGGACCGTATGCTAACGATGTGAAGATGCCCAGGATCTGTTTTAGGGCCAATGGATGAGGGTGGTGAGTGTGGGCCTATTGTCATGATGTCGTAGATGGAATTATGTACCAATATTTTATTTACATGATTGACAAGGCTTAGTTATTTCCTTGGACCCCTCTTTTTTGACATCAAGGCAGTTCAGTGTGAATTTAAATTGCAATAGGGTATTTTTCCTTACTGAGAACTTTTAGGGAATGCTTATACCCCTTAAAAATTAACATTAAAATTAAGTTTTGCGGCCCAAAGTAGCTACATTGTTTGATGTCCAAGCAAGATTTTTGCGCTTTATTTTCATTTATCAGACAGCAAAAATAACACCAAAGTTTTTATAGTGAGCACAGTTTGTTTTGTTAGTTTTATTAAATTTGCCTGGGGGGGCTAAAAATTTAATACTCTTCCTTTCACCTTCTAAATTCTAGCTAGGCCAATAATCAAACTAAGGGACGAATTACCAGGAGAAAATCGGATTTTTAATACATGCTCAGGAGGAATTCCCATAAGCGTGAAAATTCCAACAATAGTGAGGCAACATTGTGATACGTATTTGGAATTGGGAGACACTTTGGACAAAGGAGAAAAGGAGTGGGCGGTTGGGGTCTTAAATTTCAGAGGTGGGTGTGGGCGACTCATAGGTAGTGGAGGGAGAGCTGCACACACAGGGCAGGGGGAGCCCTGCTGGGCTGCTTGGAAACCAGGGGACTCAAGGTGTCCAGCGAACAGGCCCCTGCCTGAAGCCCTCCTGCTGACCACCATGAATCCAGAGTAGGTGAAGGCCGCACCCTAGGACTCCCTTCCTGGAGCAGGTTTCTCTGTCTGAGTCTCTTGGGCCAAAGGGCCTGTTGAGTATTTTGTTTCTTAAGGCAGCTGCAGGGTGACAAAACTTTGATTACCTTCAGCTGTGAATATAACCCAAGTCTACATTGGGTAGTGCTCTCCATGTAGTCATCATGTTAATGTAATATTGTATGTCTGTCTACCCTGTTAAGATTAGGTTTTTGAGGGTGCCCACCTCATAGCGTGGCACATGTACACTGTGAGATGTTGAATTAATAAGTAGGTTGACACTTTGTATTCTTTTTTTGGTTTCTAGTTTCTCCAAAGTACAGGATTAGGCAAGGTGTATAACAATTGGTGATGGTTTGGGGCAATTATAAAAAGTATTTTCTTCACTTAAAAATGGTATTTTTAAGAAATCTTATTACAGTATTATTAGCAGTATTTGCCCTCAAGGAGCTTAATCTTAATTTTACTTTTGTACCATTGGTGTGAATACGAATTAGAAAGATGAATCACTTAAGCAGTAGTTTCTAGCCAGTCCCTATCCAGAGTGTGTTATTCCATAAGCAGGGAAGAGCTCTCAGTGTTCATCATAGCTTTTGAAAGTTTGGGCGTTGCTGGAATCATGGAGGTGAGAGCCTTTCCCCCAGCCAACTGCTTATAAGTATCAGCGTTCAACCAGTACTGAGGTCTGGTACTCTGTGCAATGCACAGTAGACAGGGAGGATGCTTGTCCCTAGGTGCTGCTTTGGTGTGTGTTCAGGACACACCAAAAAGATTATTTGAATGGTTTTAGTTAGAAGAAAGTCAAGTATAAACTTAAGTGGCAGTTACAGTAATTTAACACAAAGAGCAATTTTTTTAAACACAGGTGTTTCAAGCTAATTTGAAACAGTGCCATTAGAAAATAAATTGAAATTTTCAGTTAACCGAAACGTAACCCTCTGAAAAGGAGTCTGCTTTTCTGCTTTAGTCTTAATAGTATTTTAAAATAAATGTCATGAACTTTTAACAATATAGCTTGTACTAGATAAGTGATTTGTCCAGAATTGTTGTAATTAACAAGCAAATGATTGTCCTTAATGTTTTTACCATATCTTCATTTTCCTGAAGCAGAAGTTCTAGTTTGAAAATCCAGCCATCCTATTAAATCTTAACAAAATAAACAAAATTTTGTTTGTGGTTGTAATGTTGCCTCATATATTGATTCTAAGCTATGTATTTTATTAAACTAAATTTTGAGGCTGGTGAATTGAATCAGTTTTCTTTAACATTTCTATTACATTATTTACAATAAAGCAGAATTTGTTAGTTTGGATGCTTCCGAAGGGTATTGAAGAGTCAGAAGAACAACAAAATGCAACGGTGGACCTGTTATGTGGCCATTGTAATAAGGAAAGGGTGTGTGTGAGCGTATACATGTGTACAAGCATGCATGTGTGTAAAGGGAGACATGCGGTGGGTACGCAGTCAAGCTGGTCTTGAATCCTTGGGAGTGGGTGCTAGGGGAGGTGAAGTTCCAAAACAAGGTAGATTTTGGAAGTTAGGAATTATCTGTGGCCCAGGGCTGAAATGATTATGTATCAGCAGTGGAAAAGGGAATAGGTCTGAAGTAATACCTTGCTTTTGGCTTTAGTGCAGGACAGGTTGTGGTAAGGCTATGATCTCTGGTCAGTTGCAAATTATTGGGGAAACTCTTGGCTCTTGAGCTAATTTAACAGATAAAAATTATAGGAAAATTAGCAAGAATATATAATACACAAATATTTACTACATTTAAGAGGAGGAGGAAAACACATGGTAAAAATCTAGCTTAGGCATTTTTTATTTGAAACCTCTTTTCATTACCTTAATGTCGTAATATTTTATGGTGTCTCAAAAGTGTTTTACAAAGAGTAGTTGAAGAGATGTATATATGAAGACACTAAAAAAGTACAAAAGGTACCTTTTTAAAATGTAAGGAAAATTAAAGTAATATCAGGTGGAATTTCAGAGCTGCAAGGTATCTGAGAGTCTACAATGGTCCTCATTTCACAGGTACTGAGACTGAGGTCTAGAGAGGTTGTGACTTATCCAGATCACAAGGCAAGATAGTATCAGCGCTCAGTTCTACCTTCTGATCCGTTTTGTGGCTGTGCTTGCCACTCTGTAAGTGAAACTGGATAAGAAAATCCCAGAGGGGTTCCATGTGCTAAAAACTGCTGTGATCTGAGGTTGTGAACATGCAGTTGGCGGGTTTTATTAATTGTATGATATATAGGACTTGAGCAAATGCTGGTCAAAGTCTTGGATTAGAATTTTTAAGTGGTATATCTTAATGATAGTTAAGAGGGTAAAAGTGAGAAAGTAAAGGTATTTTTACGGAAGGGGGAATCCCCCCAAACTGGAATTATCTTCTGGAGGGTGAGCCCCTTGTAGTACAGGCTTCCACCACTAGGTGAGTGTTCTAGGAACCCATCTGTATCAGCGGACCAGCTGGTGTTGTTGTGAGAGGCTGTTTGGCTTCAGTGAATTTTTTTTGAGGACTGTTTCAGTGTGTTTGCCCACTTCATGATGGGTGATTTACAAGCTCACTTGACCACAACATGCTGAGTGTTCAGCAGTTTTTGACTATAAACAGCATGACCCCCCCATGCCCCAACCTTCCTATTCACGGATCTCGCCCATGCCAATGTTTTTTTATTTCCCCGGATAAAAAAAAGACCTCAAAGGGAAATATTTTGCCAACGTGGAAGAAGAGAAACAAAAAACGGCAGAAGCGCTAAAAGGCATCAAAGTTTATGAGTTCAAAAACTGTTTTGAGCAGTGGAAAAAACCTCATGACAGGTGTACTGCATCAAATGGAGAGTACTTTGAAGGTGACTGAAGTTTAAACATAAGAATAATACACCATTTTTAATAAATTGATTGGGGTTTTTTTGCCCCCCCCACACAAAAGATGTCAACTCATTTGCTTAAAGTTCTTAGTAACCAAAGGATAGAGCTTTTGCTCTTTAAATAATATGGTACAAATAAGTCTAGCATGCATTTAGCATTGTTGTTGTTATCACTACAGTAACTATTTACTTTGATTAACTACACAAGGGGAAACTTAACATTTTGACTGGAAGATTTAATGTGGAGGTTTAACATTGATTGCTGGAGGTAATTCAAGTCAGGGATGTGTACTTGCATCAGCTTAGATGAGTGTGGGTGGTCGTTGCCCAGTGGTTTTATTAGGTAGCAACTCTGACGGCTGGGAGGTGGATGATGCTGAATTGAGTGGAAATCGGAGCTGCCCTAGATAGCCAATGCATCCCACTCCCGATGCCCACACCTGGAGCAGGGACCCTTTCTTTCAAGTATTGTATATTCAAAACAATTAAGTATAAATTACAGTTCTTTGCATGCCGTATTACAGTAAATTGTATCCCTCTGTTAGAATTGGTGCTACATGATGTCAGGTGAATAAAATTTTTTAGAAGAAATAAAAATGTCTGTACCTAAATCCGTGCTATTGCTACCGCCATTGTTGCAATGATGCTTGTTGCATTGTGATGCCAGATACTCCGCTGTCATTTTGGCATGTGTGTGTGTGTGCTTGTGTGCACATGTGTGCCAGCAGCAGATGAAGATGCTTTTTGTTTCATTCACATGCTGATGAGGCCATGTTGCAAAGTGGGAAGAGCTCTGTGACTAGTAGACCTGGGGTCAAATCATGACTTTGCAGTTAACTAGTGAGTTTGGTTATCTCGGGTGGCACATCTAACCTCTGTAACTGCCACCTCGCCTCAAGTCATAGTACTCGGAGGCTGGTGTACTATATGCAGAAAAGTTTCGCAGACTCTAAAGTAGCACCGTCTTAGTTCTGTCAACATTTTTAGGTTATTTTTGATAGGACTGACAGATAAACAAAGACGCTTATAGAGAATAGAGAAGAAAAAAAAAGAGGAAGGTTATTTATCCATATGTGTAGGAGAATCACTCACTACAGGCATTCTGATAGTTCAGAAGTCACTTTGAGCTAAAATTTCTAGGAAGGTTGTTTTGAGAAGTGGAACCCAAATTGGTATTAATACTTAGTAGGATTTAATGAGGTAAATGGGAGGGTGGAGGACGTTCTAGGAGAATGGAAAGTGTAGCAGTGTCAAGACAGTGGTGATGGGAAACTGAAAGACTTTTCAGGAGTCTTATGACATAGATTTACATTAGTTGGAATGGCAAATGCATGCGGAGAAGTTGCGAGAGTTAAGAGTAGAGCCAGAAAACTAGGTTAGGGTTATACTGTCATGGACCCTGAGTCCCAGGATGAATAGTTTACATTTTATTCTGAGGGTTGGAAGGAGCCACTGAAGGCTTGGATTATATCAGGGTATAGTGGTGACTCTGGGAGTGGGCCAACAAGAGTGTAGGTCTGCCTTCACTACCACAGACTCCCAAGGGTTCGTGGAGGCAGAAGTTGGACATAGTGTGAAGAATTAAGACAAAATAATATTTAATAAAAATATATTCATATTTTGAGCTTTCTGTATTTTAGGTTTAAACTCTTTACAGTTTTTTTACAGAAATGTGTTTTAACTAAAAATAGACATTTTTTTCTTATCCACAAGTTACTGTGTTCGTCTTGCGGTATTGAGAACATGTGGGGCTTATTTGTTCAATTTTCGGTTACTTAGAATTGAGTTTTTCTCTAAATTAAGGAGACTTGAAGAAACTCTTGGTTTCGGATTTTAGGAATTCTTAAATTAGTTTGACTTGGAGAAAATTTTGTCCTAACCTCACTTACCTATTGTGAAATCTATGTGTTATAAAATAAAATGTGGACTTCTCGAGAACTTTATACTATGTTCTATACTATACTCATAATCCATTTTTCTTACTTTAATTATATTTATTTTTATGTTAGTTATTTTAAGTAAATTAGAAATACCTTGACATTCTATCTCTAAATGTTTATGTATCTTTAAAGACTAACATTTTCTTACCTAGTAACATCACAGAACAAAATGGATTAATCCTACATGTGGTGTAATAGTTAGGTTATATTCAGATTTACATAGTTGTCCCTACAATTGGCTTGTCCAAAATGGAATCTGACTCAGAACCACTCACTGAATCTGGTTGTTAAGACTTTAAATCTTTTAAATTTAGAACCATCTCTCTCTCTCTCTCTCAGCGATATTGATATAACTTCCTTGTCATTGGACTTGTTTCTTTCTGCCCTGTTTATTCCAGTACTTTGGAAGTTAGGTCTAAAAGAATGAATAAGTTCAGGTATCGCGTCATAGGTGATGCACTGTAGAGTTAGATATTCTTTAAAAGGTAAAGCTTTCTTTCACCAGCAGGGAATATATAGCTAGCCAGAAGTTGTTTCCTAATGGAAAAGCCCAATAGATGCTTATTCTTATCAATTATTGGTTGGTTTGCTAGCTGCCTCAAATGGTGACTAATGAAGTTTTTCTTTCTCTTTCATGATCATCATTATGGGCTTCATGGATTTTCATAGACTTACTATATTTAAGTCAACTTCAGTTATTCTTTCTGATTCAAAATGGCAGAACTTTGGCCAGCAGTAGTCTAACTAGCTTCTGTGTCTTTGAAATTCTTTACTTCCTGAAACAGCTTGATGTCCCAAACTCATCTTGTACCTTCCCTGCCCCACAGCTAGAATTGGCCAATGTGTTTCTTGCTGTCAGGGTGATCCAGGCATTTTCTGTGGACAGCACTAGACAGTATCAGTTTTAAAAATCATGAGCTCATGTTTATATTTTCAATTCAATTTTAACATTACATTTTATATTATCATATCTTTTTTCTGCCAATACCAAAATAATATGATTTCTGACAGTGACAGTATTATTTATTTGGTTTACCCCACAATGTAAAGAAAATACTTTCAAAATAATATTACTAATAACAGTAAAAATACTGAATATGTTTTAACTGTTAAAATACATTTTAGATACATTACAAATTACAGATATGGCCAGTGACTTCTTGTTTTTCTAATTTGATAACAGTTTTCTTCTTTTTTTGCCCTTTATCTGTAGTAAGTATTTATTTTTTACCAAATTTTGTTACTGGCCTTATGATGTTGTCACTTATTGGCTAAGTTCTTTTGATGTTGTACTGACTGCTTTTACCCCATGTCCAGCAGAAATTAGAAGAAATACATAAAGGTGGTTATCTTATAAGGAGAAGTTTGGTCTGTTTAGACTAGTGCTTTGTATTTTAAGCATGAAGGATAGGAAAAGAAGAGAATAGGCAAGTTTTAATTAAGGAATTCTTCTGAAGAATATTGGTAAAAAAAAAATAAGTATAGCTATTGAAGCTTTTAAAGTTCTATGAGGTAAGAGAAAAATTTTTAAGTAGGAATTAAGTACTAGAGTTTTATTTGTAAGTAGTTGTAAAATCTCTATTACAGAGTTTTTGTCCTTAAGAACTTTTAATAGTAAGGAAGTTATGTTCCAGCAGATGGAGATATTAGTACACAAAAGACAGTGTTTAGTGATTAAAATGTGTTGAGAAATAACCCTTTTGCTAGAATAGGAATTTTTTTCTCTTTATAACTGTAAGAAAAGAGTTGATTAGGAATATGAGTAATGGCTGTTGTTGACTTTTAGTATTTGGGGTGGCATAGAAATCATTTGTGATGTTTCTTTAAACAACTTGTCTTTTTAAAAGACCATATGTTAGTGTGTTGACTGGTTTAGGACATCAAATTGATTACAGCATTTTTTTCTGAAATATTTTTTCTGTCTTTATGCTAAGTTTGGAGGGTTTTGTTTGTTTTGGCATGGGCTGAGTCCAGTATGTTTAAAGGTCTTCTATTTGTGTATTAACTTTGCATTTCTAAAGTTTTAAACCAGATGGTTGATTTCTAAGAATGCAAGTCAGAAAAAAAAATGTGTGCTGTAGTTTAGTTATTATACGTTATTTGAAGAGTGAGTAAGCTCTTTTGGGGATTACAGTTTTATTGTAGTAATAAAATATTATCAGCAGTAAAAAGGTAATCTTATCTCACTTTATTATAGTTTATAGCATTCCTTGTCAGTTTTTTTAGTTAAGTAAATATTATATAATTTGCTTTAAAATATGTCATACAAAATTGTTGGAAAAATTGCTTACTTAAGTTCTTTCCTAGATATGATTTGGAAGTATATGTTTTTGTTAATAACACATTTAAATTATATTTTTCTAGTTAAGCTTTTTAAATTGCCAAGACAGTTGTTAAATGCCCCTTTTCTTTCAATTACTTGGAATTGAACTCAGATATGGGAGAAGAATATACAAAGTCTGTCCAGAAGGTATCCAGCCATGTAATAGGAAAATAAGAGACATTTTACTGAAGAAGAGGAAGATACAGAAACATTGTACACAGGACAATGATGCCTCAGTCCCCTTCAGAGTAGGCATCTTGGCCTGCACAGTTCTCCCAGTTGCCATCGGCTGCCCAGTCATATTTTCCTGCATCTCATTGATGTTCTGAAATCTCTTTCCCTTCCAAGATGATTTTAGTTTTGGGAAAAGCCAGAAGTCACAGGCCACCAAATCTGGGCAGTAGCGGGGCTGGGTCACCTGGGTGATTTGCTGTTTTGCCAGAAAAGCTCTGCATGAGATGTGATGCATCAGCAGGCACATTGTTGTGATAAAGCTGCCCATCACCAGTTGCCCATACCTGTGGCCTTCTGAGTCAACCGAATAGTTTCCATGGAGGAATGTTCAAGCTTAACACAAAATTGGATGCAGATTCGTTGCTCTACTCTCAGTCATTTTGAATGTGATGGCTACACAGTACACACGCTCACTTAGCAGCGTCTACCACTCCCACTGACTAGTACAAGTTGTTACTGTTCACGCATGTACATTGCAGTCCACTCTCCTTGGCTGCCAGGTTGCATTGATGTTGCACAAACCATTCTCATAACAATGGTTGGACTTTTTCCGGACAGACCTCATATACTTGTATTTCCTTTTTGCTTACATGTAGAGGACCAGGGATGAAGAGATTCTGTTATCCCTTTGTAGAACTATGTCTTCCCCACCCTGTTCTTTTTTTGTTGTTGTTACTAAAATGTGGAAAATTGAAGATGCAAACATTTTCTTTTAAAAGATAATTTTTAAAAATTGTTCTATTATACCTGTTCCCATTTTTCCCCCATTGCTTTCCCTTGCCACCCCTACATTCAGTCCTCTCTCCCCTCCTTGTCCTTGTCCCTGTCCCTGGGTCCTTTATACATATTCCTGACCCTTCCCCTTCTTTACCTGTTATTCCCCTCCTCCTTCCCCTCTGGTTACTGTCCAGTTGTTCTTTATTTCTATGTCTCTGGTTATATTTTGCTTGCTTGCTTGTTTTGTTGATTAGATTCCACTTACAGGTGAGATCCTATGGTATTTGTCTTTCACTGCCATGATACTCTCCAGTTCCATCCATGCTGTCACGAAGGGTAGGAGCTCCTCTCTTTCTGCTGGGTAGTATTCCATCATGTAAATGTACCACAGTTTTTTGACCCGCTCATTGACTTATGGGCACTTAGGTTCTTTCTTACACTTGGCTATTATTGTAAATAATGCTGCTATGAACATTGGGGTGCATAGGTTCTTTTGAATTGGTGTTTCAGGATTCTTAGGATATAATCCCAGCAGTGGAATCGCAGGGTCAAAAGGCAGTTCTGGTTTTAGTTTTTTGAGGAAATCCAAACCGTTTTCCACAGTAGCTGCACCAGTCTGCATTCCCAGCAACAGTGCTCTAGGGTTCAACCTTTTCTCCACAACCTCACCAGCAATTGTTTATTGATTTGTTTATGATGGTCATTCTCACTGGTGTGAAGTGGTATCTTATTGTGGTTCTAATTTGCATTGAAGATGTAAACATTTTTCAGTTTATCTTTGGCAAGAGAGTGATTTGTGGTCTCTGAAGCCTGGGAAAGGTGGTGGTGAAAGCAGAGAAGTATAGCATATTATCTTTGAACTTTAATGTGGACTACCTTTTTTTCAGAGATAGTTAGGAAAGGCCAATTTTGGGTATACATTTTTAAGGCTGTTTCTTAAAGTTGTTTGAGAGTTTACGGGAAGTTTAAATTCCCTCTAGTAATCATTTAAAATATGTTATGATAAAGAGATATACACATTGATTTTATTGTTTTCTTGGAAAGATGCTAAAATGTATCAATTGAAAAATGAAAATCACCCGTAATTCAGTGATAATCACTCTGTACATTTCGATGGATTTTTTCCTAGTTGTTTTTCCTCTCCTCTACTTATGGATAACAAAGTTTAGATTCTATTGTACTACTATCTTTGTTTTTTTAAGAAATAAATTACATTATGAACATTTCCCCCTGCCATTCCATATTCTTTGACAATGTATTTTTGTGATAATATAGTTTATCTTACACAGTTACAATTTACTTAACTGTTCTCCATTGGACATGTCACTTTGCTTTCAGGAAGCTTGTATGATATGAAATGATTTCAGAAGTTTATTACTCACTGTTGACCAAACCTTCAGTTACTAAGTATTGTAACTAGGCCCTGTGATTACCAAGTTCTTTTATTTTATTTTTGCAGTGCAGTTACTGTATATCAGCATTCTGTGCCACATTCCAACAGAGTGATTATTATTATGTGACATGCAATTTTTGAGTAATGTCAGTTGCATATTTCACATTAGTTTTTTATGACTTAACATACTTACTTGAAATTTTTTATCCTATTTGCAAATGTTTGACTACAAGCTATGAAATACAACAAAGCTTCAGACTCACTTCCTACTTTTGAGTTGTCTGAGTAGTAGATAGTACAAAAAGAAAAGTAATGTAAGTAATATGAACATACCCAGAGAGGGCTGAAGACAGGTGCTAGAGATCACTTTAGGCTGGAGAAGTTATGGAATGTTTCAGGAAAGGTCAAATTTCACCTGGCTCTTAAAGGGGCTAGTTGGGATTGAAGTGGAGAAAAGTTAAGGGAATAGTGTTCTAGACATAGGGAACAATATCCTTGAATGTGAGGACATTTCAAGTAGGAGAAAGAAAGACATTCTCTGCTGTAGAAAGCTTTAAATGCCTTCCTATCCTATTGATAATGAGAGACTCATTTATATCTTTCTCTTAGTTTTACCCCTTTTTATCTGCCTCCCTATTTCTGCTTAGTTCGTATAAATGTGACAGATTGTTATGCTTACTGCCTATTTTCAGATTTTTTTTCTCGACTCCCCAACCCCTGTATTTTACTACTTCATTTCTATTTTAACTATTAAAAAAAATCTGTCTATACTTACTTTGGCTTTCAATTGTTTCATTACTACAGCTGGATTTACTTAAGTCTGTATGATGTCATTTTAGTTCTTTTCTGTATCTGTATTTGGTAATGCGTTGGTTTTAGGTGTGTGGATGAAGAGGGACATCGGAACTAGTGAGCGTGAGCTGCTGCATGTCTTGGTCAGTGGGGTCTGGCACGGGTCTAGCCCTATGCCTGCCTTTCATCATCCTCTCTTTCTACTTTTGCTCTAATGGCTTGAAAGACTGCAATTTTAGGTTTGCTGGGAGAGATTGAAGATTGGCTAATTTAACTCCTGAGTTGAGGGAGGCTTTAGGGACTTGTTTGCCAACTGTGTTCCAGGAGATATTGGCCCCTAAGCAGTCTGAGAACGGAAGGGTTCTGGAGTCCCAAGTGCTGCAGTCTCTGTTAGTGAAATCAGCGTGTGTTGATGGGTTAAATATCTGGGATCTGCAGTAAAGAGAGCTAACTTGGTTTAACTGAGCTCTTCCTGAAATTACTTGGTAAAGGAATGCCTTCTTCCTTTTCCTTTTGGAGCTAGTGGTCTGAGGATACATTATGGGAAATGTTAGAAAGGATTACGAAGAGCTGTGGCTCCAAGGGGCAGGAGGGGTTAAGTGATTGAGAATTTTAGTTTTGGCGGAGAATGCTGGTTCAAGTCAAATCAAAGTATCACTTCAAAAAAAGTAGTTAAATTTCATTTAGATTGGGTTTATTTTAAATTTCATCTGAAGGGAAGCAAGAAAAAGTGCCCTTTTTTTGTTTTAATCATATAATAGTTGAGGCAAATGGTTACAGTAGTAAATTTTGTTTAATTCAGTGTATTTATTATTTAAATAAAAATTGGAACTTGCTGTTTTAAAATGTAATTCACTAAAGAAAATTAATGTAGAATCCCAGCAATTTAAACATCAGTTTGAAACATACTTTAAAATAGATATGCACAGAAAAATATGTTCATGTTCTAACATATGACCAGCTTAAGCCTAAATTTTTAAACTAGGGAGTGGTAAGGTGAAGAGGAATTGTTAAATTTTGAAAAGGAGAATATTTATACATTTGTTAGATTGCAGTAGGTTACAGCTGTTACTCAGTCATATAATAAAACGATGTTTTGATAATACTTAGTTTGCAGCAGCCTTTAAAAAGCGGAAAGTATAGGGTAGATGGTAGAGTAGCATTTGACCTGAAAGACCCAAGGGATTCTTACAAAAAAACAATTTGTTCTTGTTCAAAGAAAAAAACCTTATAATTCTGAGATTTTTACATCTGGTATGGACACTAGAGATCACAGTTCCATCCCTTCATTGTATATGTAAGTGCATTTTATTTACAGAGCCCATGAGGAAGTTTTCTGTGGTAGAAACTGCCCATTTCAGGAATGGTAGCTCATTTGGCTCGTGTGACGGAAACATATCTGAATGCGATACAGTATTAGCTGGTCAGAGTACCTCTGGACCTGATCCCTTTTCTGGAGGATTATGTTGTGGCTGATCATTTGTGTGACGTGGCTACCTTCTGATGCGAGTAGTCTAAATTATTTGAATTTTATTTCATTGCTTGAAATATCTAGCCAGGGTATTTTTACCTCTTATTCCAAATCAAAAAAATTATCTAATGCAAAGAGTGGTATTATCATTAAACTGATGGAAGTCAGACAAAGGCTCTCTCCTAGGGCATTTCCCAGCAGGCCGAGTCTCGATCGAGGAACAGTTCAGTCTCTTTCACATAAGAACTTTTCACTGTCCATGTTCTACACAACAGATATTCTGAAATCATTTCGTTACTTCCCTCTTCACTTCCCCCAGTTCCTTGTAGATCTAGGTCATTTGCCAGTAACGTGATAAAAGGCTAAGAAAAAGATCAGGGAAAGTGAAAAAGCCACTTGTCTCATAAATACACAGTTTAGATCCTCTTTGGTAGAACAGTACATGTGTGTTAATGGTCCCTGCAGGTCGTAGTTCCATGGGCTATTGTAGGCTTATCTAAATTTCGAAGGGTGGTTAACTTAGAAAAAATGCTTGGCTGTTCTTTTATAAGTCTTGAATAAAAGAAAGTATGAAAAGGAGCAGATAATAGAGGGATAAATGGATCCTGTAAGAGAATGACAGTCATTAGGAAAGATAAAAGTAAGGTCTGAGTTAGAATATCCTAGGTTTTTTTTAGGTGATAGAAAAATTTATTTTACATGGTCTTTAGAGGTATGAGACTATTATTTTTCACATTTTATTATTACTCAAGGACTAACAAACACCTTTGAGTTTCTATTGGAATATATTAATTGAACATAATAGGTTATACCAGAACAGTATTTTAATTTTGTTACATGTTAAGTGCATTTTACCATGTCTTAGGTTGTTCAAATTTGAATACTAAATTTTTAGTTAGCTTATTTATTGATATTTAAAGGCAGATAGCTTAGAGCCTGAGAAGGGGGAAAGAGTAAAAGTATTGGAGCAAGTAGTGATAATTAAGAGGGTTCTGATAGTGTAAGTCTTTGATTTTGAGAATCAAAGAGAGTCTTGGGTAATATTACTTACTGAATAACAAGAACATATATCCTAACAGTATAAATACGGACATAAATACGGACTAGAAAAATGGTATACATATGAACCAGAAAACATGTATCTTATGTTTTCAAAATGCTATCTATAAAGAGAGATACATATATATTATGTACATAGACGTATGGTTACATAATTAAATAGCTGAATGGAAGTTTCATGAAATAATATTTGTATTACCTATGATGTAACCTAATATTTCCTTCTTCCATTTAAAAAATGCTGGTTGCGACTAATATTACAGATTTAATAGGTTGTAACCTATGTGGTTTTATCAAAACTGATGTTGTTGACTCCTGCTGTAATTTAGGTTTCAACAAGCATTTTTTTAAAACCCAGCACTTACTAGGTGCTGGGATACAAAGATGAACATGTTAAGTCAAGTCCTTAAGGAGCCATGCAGTGGTTTGGAGAGAGATGAGATAAGAAACTGTCTGTGGTGCTTTAACTGCTGTGACTGGTGCGCAGGTCAGGATGGAAGGGACCACTTGTCTCCCTGCAGGGAGAGGAACACTTCTAGGTCCACATGTTGCATTGTATGATCTGACCACTCCTCTGATTACAAGCTTCACTTAATGTGAAATGTAGTTCTGTTCGTCCCCCCGCCCCCTGAAATTCTAAAATGAATGCTATCAAGTTTACTTAAAAATAGGAGATTTTTGAACTTTCAGCATACAGGCCAAGTTTGTACAAGTAAATGTTATATAGATAATCTTCAATAGACCTAAATCTCACAACTGAGTTATTTCATTATCCTAACTATGTCATGATGACTAGCTTTAATGCTGTTTATTTGGGAAATATTTATTTTCTTTTTTCTTTCCTCTGAACTTTATGTTGTGACTTACTAAGAAGGTAAAGTGAGGAAGAAGTGTTGCATAAATATAAACAGACTTTATGATTATTTACCTTTTACCATTGGCTGTTTGCCCTGATAGTGAAAGATAAGCTACAAAACAAACCATGAACTTTTAAATATGGAACAAAAGATAGATAATTATCCAACACTTGGAAATTATTTTGTCATCTTATTAAAATCTGGAAATATTCCGTATATTGACATCTTTTATTTTGTGGTCAGTTCATTCATTCACAATAAAACTCAGTGCAAAAATTAGGAGTTTGGTTGCATTTTCTCAAAAAAAAAACAAAAAACAAAAAAACCAAAAACCTTAAAGCATGGCATTTCTATAGAATTTAGTTTCTGTGGGCTCCGCAGTTGTTACGGGTTTTCCTGTGAGTGATAGGCTGCTACATCAGGTTGAGGAAGCTAATGTCTGAGTGGATGTGGTGGTTGCCCTAGAATGATTTTGCCGTTAGCAGTGAAAAATGTTTTCCTTATAGTTCTTGTGCAGCAGGCCATGGAGTAAAGCACATTTTTATAATAAAGGTGATGAATTTAATCGCAAACTGGCAGCCAAATGGAAATTGCAGACCTTGATACTGAGAGAAAATTGCCTATAAAGCAACTCTTGAGAGAAGAGGCTTTAAATTTACCCACCCGTTTAGACATTGAGGAGCAGCACATAGGAATCACAGGGTATTTCGCTTGGCCTGCTTAGTTCAGATGAATGACACTTGAGTGTTCTATTTAAGAGCTAGAGATAGTCAGTTTAAAGTTTCTATGCTTTGTATATAAAGCATTTAGCACATATATTTTTGTATTTTATTAAATATCTGAGATATTGCTGCCTTTTTATATTTCAGCACATGATATGCCTAAAGAATTGAAATCCATTTAGTACACTTATGGTCACATGCTATGTAGTTCATGCTTCTGCCATATAGATCATGGACCACAATCTTAAAGGATGCAAAATACACTGGCTTTGTAAGTAACAGTCAATTGATAGAAGATCTGTGAAATCATAGGTCTTTACTGTTTTACATTGTATTTAAACAGTTTATAAAATTTAGATGCAGAATGGTAGAATTTCTATTATGTGAAACCTGGATTTTGTTACTTTTAATTCTAAGTGACTAGTGCCTGTCAACTCCTATGAATAACCTAACCCTTGACATACTGTACAGTATTTAGAGTATTTAACTCTGAATCTTGATATATTGTAGCATTTATTTGGAGGTGCACTTTTCCCCACTGATATGCATACTTGTTAACAGATATCTGTGTTCGAATTGAGCATTGTTTGTGAGACCTATCTGAGGACGGTGTTTAAGATGTAAAAGTGCTAATGTAAAATATACAGATAATATTTCTTGGTATACTTACTGAAACTACTGGGTTCTAAAGGAAAATAAGGATTACTTCTCGGAGGTTGTTAGGTTTTGCTTGGATACATGACCACGATGGGATGAACGATGTCTTCTGGGCAGCACAGTGCAGCTTACAGTGAGAGTGTAGTGCTAAGTCTGTATTCTTAAGTATAGAATTATAGACGTGTTTAGTTTCAAAGTAGATGTGGGAGTTTGTTATTTGGTGGCTGAGAAAATGGGAACAGAAGGAAGAAAAACGTTTAGCAAATTCTCTGTATTTAGGAAATAATTTATTGAGGTTGTGCATAAGACTGCAGGTATGAAAACCAAGAAGAAATAGGAGTATTATTTTTTTTCTTGTTAAACTGCTGTATTTTGCCATATATAATGCTCACTTTTTTGCCCAAATTTTTTAGGAAAAAATAAGGATGTGCTTTATACATGGGTATAATGAGTATGTACCATGGGTATAATAATCGTATTTTGCCGTGAATAATGTGCACAAAATGTGAATTTGCATTATACAGGGGAGCACATTATATACAGCAAAATAAGGTATGTACCAGTAATTGTATCTTTGTGATTAAAAGTCATTTCATTTAAAGTACTTTAAGTGCTAGGTTGGTTGTATTACATCCATAGGAGAAGTAAGCTTAGCATCTGATGTTTAAGATGAATTAGAATGTTAGTCACCTCTGAAATTTTCAAAGTTTAAAGTAAATCAACTTCTCTATTTCCTTATCAGTGACTAGTTGCTTGGTCATTTTGTTTATTTGACTTCTGTGAGCTGTGGCAAGTTTATCATTTAGAGCTAGAGCCCAAAGATAAATATTCTTTATGCTAAGCCTTTGTGAGAGAAATAAAGTGTACTTATATTTGAATTCTAATGCTCCTCATTCAGTAAATCAGAATGTGGAAAACCTTATTTTCATTTTCAGGGAAAAAGTTTCATGTATTTTAACATATATGATAAAGCAAGAATAAGGTATATGGAATATATATAAATATGAGTATATGTAATATATTAATCTTTCAATATAGTATATTTTATATAACATAGTGTTATGTGTGTATTATGCATATTAATGATACAAATATTTTGTGTGTGTGTGTGTATATGTATATAATCATTAAAACTTTGCTACTTTTTTTAAGCAGGCCAAGTGTAGTTGTTTATAAACTGACACAACTAAATTCAGTTCCTATAGACGCAGCTGGTGGTTTACTTTTTAAAAAGGGCCTTTTTCCCTTTTTTCTTTTTTTTTTAGTGATATGGTTAAATTCACACCCAAATCTGTTACTCTGTTGAAGGTAGCTACAGTTGAGTTCAAGATTGTTTATGCCAGAGTCTGAAGCACCTGAAGTATCTAAGATTTTGAATTGTTCTGGAAGGGTTTTAGAAGCATGTTTGAATAGTCACATCACTGAAGTAGCTCAGGTTTACAGGATTGGCAGAGTGGAGCAAAGTAATGGGAATGTTCACAGTAATACTGCAGTTTGAAGGTGACAGTGTAAGATGTGATCCTTTTCTGTTATATTTCTGTAGATAACTGTCCTAAGGTATTGAATTGTAGTTAATGCAGATATACATTATAAACCAGAATGTTCCCCCCATTTTTCTTCCCCCAAGTTCTCATTTGAGGTTAAAAATTAAACTCTAGAAAAGCGGTTAAACCAAAACAAGTTACATCCTGGAGCCAAAAGCTCTTACCATTTTTAAATAATATGTTCTGGGGAATGCTATAGAGAATATTTGCCTCAAGTGTTTAAGAGTCATTTTTAATAAGCAGAATGCACTGTGGGGTTTACATTTGAGTAGTTTGTAAGGATTTTATAATTGAATATTTGAAGAGGAACTTAGTAAAAATTTGTTGGAAAAATTAAGCTGTATCTTTGTTACATCTACCTCCACTTTGCTATTTATGACAAATTTACGTTTGTAAACAGTATTTGGTTATTTGTGGGTACCCTTTCTAAGTATCTTTTAT
This sequence comes from Micronycteris hirsuta, assembly GCA_004026765.1. NCBI lineage: Eukaryota > Metazoa > Chordata > Mammalia > Chiroptera > Phyllostomidae > Micronycteris > Micronycteris hirsuta. The sequence continues at coordinate 35,653 of PVJI01002307.1, read as the reverse complement.
GCTTATAGATTCTAAGAAAAGAACAATTACAAATTTTAGGTAACTAATATTCATCAGATCAGCAGATAATTATGTTTTAGACCTATTTGTCAGGATACAGAGTTTTTAGACTATATCATTTTACATCACAATCATCATTGATGATGATATGGATATACTTCTGTATACATATCAGATATATATGTATATTCATTATTTTAATTTAATCTTGACAGCAGTCCTGTGAGAGCTGGAAACAAATCTATTTTCTAGATGAAGAAATGGAACCAGAATGAGATACTACAGATACCTATTTTTCCTTTAAAAAATTGCACTTCAGTACTTTGTTTCTCTATTCCTCATCACAGATCAACCATGTAGTCAATAGTTTTGTAAATTTCCTTAAATTTACCTAGTGTTAACTGATCATTTAGGTTAGTTCTGGACAAAGACAAAGGAGAGTCAGGTTTTCTCTTAACACTTTTCGTACTGCTCACGAGTTTTCTCGTGTTTCGTGCCATCTGTTAAGGACCGCATCACGAGATGATTTAATTAATGTGCAGTTTGCCCAATATCGTGTGGTCCCTGGCGTATGTCTTAGAGGTTTCTACGCGGTACGAAATGTGTTAACTTGAGTTGCCCTCTTTTGTCTGTACATTACATTAAGTTATCTTCACAGCTTTAAGGAAGGTGGTGGTCTGTTGACTGTTAGTACCTCGCTTGACTTAGAGTGTCCACTTTTCACATGAGAGAAGACATGTACACTGTGCAGGAAGTATATTAAGTTTCTTCAGAGCTTGTTCATGTAATACCACCTGAAAGTGGGTTAACTTTTTGATGTTTTTATTCTGATGTGCCTCTTAAAATGGTTACTACTAATGCCTCTGGTGGCTGTGAATTAGCCTGGTTTCGAGAGATTTTATGGTCTTTTACACACTTGCCTGCTTTTAAACAAAGTGTACTGTAGGGTTCTAATGTACAGCCTATTCTTCTGTTGCCTGTAAAATTACCTATCTAAAGATTGTAAATCTTGCTATACTTAGTCTTCCTAATAAGAATGTTTGATTTTTAAACCACTGTTAGGGAGAGATTCATCTCTTAATGACTAGATTTCACTAATTTTCCAGTGTGGTGGTGGTGGTGGAGTGCTGTTTGAAATAAGATTATTTTTTAGATTTTGGTTTAAGTCAGTAATATTCTTGTTCCTATCAATGCAGGCCTTGGTGAAGACAGAACTTTGTTTTTATAAATTGCATTCATTATGAATTTTCTAAGGGAAAAATACGCATTGGTTTCAAGGAACAAATTCCTAATTTGAATGATAATGCGCCGATCTTTAAGCCTCAGCGTGGCTGCCCTAAAATATACAACTCTTCATTGGCCTGTGTTTTTGAGAAGTTTTTGAGTAAATGAAGTACCTTGAGCAAGAAAAGCAGAACCATTTGCCTGGATAATTGGAGACATAGCTAAACATTATCAGTCTAGTACAGAGATGGGATTAGGAGTCTGAAAATTAAAGTTTGGGAAAAAATCCTTGAGAAGTGTGTATTTTATTTTTTTAAGTATCAGATCCATCAACATTAAGTGTCATCAGAGTGAAAAGTATATATCCATGTTTTTGCCACTTTAATTCTTCTTTCCTTCAAAATAATTAAAGTGAGGGTTTATGTATCTAGAACACAGTTTTCCCTAGCTTCGTCTTCCCTGCTATATAACCAAGTAAAACCACAGAACTTGGTCATTTACTCTCTTTAAAAATTGCTTTGTGTACTGTTCAGGTTCCAGGTATTTACATCCCAGGATACCCAGCCTCATCTATCAGTCACTTCCAGCCTCTAGTCCATTTATGTAGAAGCCACTTCTTACTGCTGAAAGAGTAGTGACAGCAGAGGCCATGCTGCTTGCCAGCTCGTCCCAGGCACCCCGCCTCGTGCCATGGAAAGACAGAACATACTAACAGCAGACTCTTAGGTGCCAAACAGTTTATAACTGTTTGTCATTCAGTGAAATATTTTTTTTCTCCCAGGCTCAGACGTTTAGGTATAGAGTGTATAAACATAGACTGTGAAACACTTCAGTGACTTGTTGAAGGACATGCAGCAAGTTCCTGGTAGATCTTAAAGGAGAATCTCATCTGACATGCATTGTAGGTTTAGTTTAGATTATAGCAGTTTCCCTTTCCTTTATTTGTGTGTGTGTAGACACTTTTCTTTCTTTTTCTGTTTATCCGTATCTTCAGTGTCTACCCTCTTCCCCATCTTTTTCCAGTTCTTTTTTACTGTCTGCTATCATTTCGGCTATCCCCGCTTTTCTCCATATCAGGACCACCTTCTCTAGCAATGTGGTGTGAGTAAAAGAATACAACTTTAGGAGTCAGACCTGGCTTGGATCTTGACTCACAAATTATGTGATCGTTGGTAAAGTGCTTAATCCTCAAATCTCCGTTTCCTAACTATAAAGTAGAGATGCGAATAGTACTTATCTGTAAGGAAATCCACCTAACCAGACTATAATAATAAAGTACTGACCTCCAAGGCAGACTTTGAAGAGAGACTTAACCACTTGGAAAGATGTTAGACCTCGTTAATCTTAAATTCTGAGTTAAGAACTGCTCCTCCTAACTAATTGTGTGCTGTTGTTACCACCAGCAGTCTGTCAGTTTTTCCCTTGCTAGTAGCAGGATGCTGTGGCATTGAAATCAGCCCCGGGAAAGGTCTGGACAACAGGAGAAAGGGAAATGGAGTAACAGGTAGCTGGGTAATGCATTTACAGAGGAGAATTCGTGTTACACGGTCCTGTAGCAATGCCTCCTTGTGTGGCTGTCTGGTCAGCTTGGTTTCTACAGAAGGCGTTGCCACATGTGTCTACTCTTGGAAACCCAGCCTCAAGCAGGACTGTGAAGTCTAGTGGAAGCAGGAGCCCTTCTTGGTTTCCTGTCTGAGAATTCAGTTTTCCCTGAATAATTACTTCTAACAAGTCTGTCTCCTACCATATAGACCATATGACCATGAAATCCAACGTATTATGTTTAATATTTTCATGTTTCCTTAGATTTTGTTACAGGATAATAGTGAGGAATAGAAATTCCATAAAAATTAGAATTGCTGTACTATTACATCACTACATGAAGTCAGGTGAGAGGTGGTGCTTTGAGGTCATACCTGAGCGCTCTGCTTCGGCTAGTACTTCTGCTCACTTGGTTTCTGATAGAGCAGGGACTGTGTCTGGTTTTGCACATGACTGTATCCTTAGGGCCTCAGTCAGTGCCTAGTTCATAGTAGGTATGCAGTAGAAATGTGTTGAATGCATATAAGGAAAACCATTATATTGTATATACCATAGATTATTGACAGTTTTTTAAAAAGCTCAGATTATACTTTATTCAGGCCAATCTATTTTATAACAGTTTGTAGTTTTAGGAAATAAAATAAAAACTTACTATTAAACTTTTTACTAAATATGCTTTGAATAAAGTGTTGAACTGTGCCGACTGTAAATATAGAGGTTATGAAAAACCTTGAGAAATGAATCATTACAACCCTTTTGGTGCTATCCCAGTAGGGGCATCCTTTTCCTTAGATGTGTATATGTGTGTATGTGTGTGTGTCTTTTAAAGCTAAGACCACTCATATTGAGATATTTATGCATTTATCTTCTCACTTGCTATAAAATACATTAGAGCAGGGGTCCGCAACCTGAGGGCCACTGACAGCAGGAGGTGAGCTTGAATGTGAGGTGCTTGAATCATTCCGAAACAGTCCTCCTTACCCCCTGGTCTGTGGAATAACTGTCTTCCTTGACACAGGTCCCTAGTGCCAAAAAGATGGAAGACCACTAGAGAGTTTGAGGTTGATGTAATGAACATAGATTACTTACCAACTGTTTCAGAGTCTCACAAATCCAGAATAAAGAGAGCCAAACCCTTTTAAGGGGAAAGAATTCATTATTCATTTCTGGTACTTTGAAAGGACAAAGGAATGAGGAATCAAACATATAACCTATTGATGCTTGAGTAAAGTTTCAAGAATGCTTTGAAGCTTTGTATGCTTTTGTAATAGGGTTTGTTTCAGCAGTATTTCCCCCTCTGCACCATCCCCTGACATCCCCCCGCCGACACACACACATCTAGATGTTGGGAATATAGCAAAAGGCAAAAACAAAGCTCTCTGCTGTCCAGATTTTACATTATCACGTAGCAGACTGGGCAATAACCAATAAATACATTCTACACCATGTTAGGCAAAGTGAATTATGGGAATACGTTGAACAGAATAAAGGGATTGTAGTATTCTGGATGGATTGGAGCAAATTGCAGTTACTGAATAGGGAGGTCAGAGAAAGCCTTGTTGAGAGAGTGACATTGGGGCAGAGATTTGAAGGAGATAATGGAGTGAGCTATGCTGCTCCCCGGGGACTAGCTTTCCAAATAGAGGGAATAGTCATTGCAAAACTATGAGGCCAGGGCCAGTAAATCCCTCCATGACTGTAGCTGTGAGTGGTCACTGGGGGAGGGCTGGATTGGTTAGGAGAGTGGGGCTGGTACGAGGAAGCCTCTCTGGGTGTTGTGGGTCCTTGCAGATCTTTGTGAGGGCCTGAACTTTTATGCTAACCGATTAGAGCACTGGTTCTTAAACATGGCCCGGGCACCCTCTCAGGGAGGCTGTGAGGTCAGACTTTTCGTAATAGTGTTATTTGACTTTCTTTCACTCTCACATCAGTGTGCAGTGGAGTATTCTGTAGGCTGTGTGCTGCATAATGTTGCAACAGATTGAATTTGGAAGGTAGGAGAATCTGCTCCATTTTAGGAGGTGAGGTAAAAGATTTACAAAATATATAAAAGAATGCCACTTCCCACTATTTTGTTGGAAAATATCTATTTTTCATAAAATGTTTTTGTTAGCATATGATGAGGTTTGCTACTACTATAAAATGAATCCAAAATAATTTAAAGTTTTGATTTCTAATACAGCAAGTATTAATAGTTATAACTCTGACCAATATGTGCTCTTTAGGCTCCTTGTAGTAATTTTTAAGTGTGGGCTCCTGAGACCACAGTTTGAGAACAGCTCCATTGGAGGGTTTTGAGCAGAGGACTGACATATTACTTGGATTTTAGCAGGCTGACTCTGGAGAATTCAGAGTAGACTTGATGTGAGGCAGGGGTGGAAGCAGGGAGACTGCGGAGGTTCAGTGGTTTCGCAGAGAAATGATTGTTGGCTAGAATTAGGTGATGGGGGTTGAGGTGGTGAGAAGTGGGATTCTGGATGTATTTTGCTGGGGGATTAGATATGATGTATGAAAAAAGGGACTTGCCATTTTCTGATATCAGTAGGAACAATTTTAGGGGCAGATAAGTTTGGTTTTGAATGTGTCAAGGTGACATATTTCATGTTTTGAAGGCAATTGGATGTAGGTGTTTGGAGTTCCGAGAAGGTTGGTCTGAAATGTCCTTGACCAAGTTTTTGCTGGATTGTTTTGATAATATTTTATGATAGCAATTAGCTTTCATTCCAATAAATTAGACTTTTATCTCAACAAGAGTACTCTATTCTGCATTTTAAAACTCATTAAAATTGCTTTCCAAGAACATGTGATAGAAGAACACACACTTTAAGCAGCAGTACAAATATAGTAAATGAGGTTTGCTGGTAGCAGGACATTAGGTATTCTGAATCTAGTTCTTTGTATGGTAAACCAGCGTAAAGGGGAATCATATTGTTTTACCATTTTAAAGTGATGTTTTCAGTTCTAGTCACTTTGACATCTGAGGTTACTGTAGTGTTGCTCTTTTTTTTTTTAATAGAAGTGTGATTTTCTTTTCTAAGTTAATCTTGGAGCTTGCTGTAAAGGACCTTTGGAATATTGAGTATAGTAGATTGTCTACTAACATTCATTTGCTTTTGTTTATGAAATTAAGGTGGTACTCATGTGGTGCATGATTACAATCTTGGGTTTTTCCACTATTGAGCATAGGTGGAATTTGGATACAATTGAAAAGGATAATTAAAAAATCAAAAAAATTGATTAGGCAAGGTAACCCATCCCTCCCACTACATAGACATAATTCCTTCAAAATTTTTGGGAGTTTTCATTTTCATTCTGATTTACCAAAATCTCTTTAAAGCCCTTAGGGAGTTGGGGCTTGAAGAGGATAAAATGCATAGCAACAGATCCCTTCTTGTTTTCTCAAATACAGAGCCATGGTTATGTTAGGATTTAGTGCTTCCAAGGGATATTAGTAGTCTTAATACATTTTGGAAATGTGTGATTCTAATAGGAGTAGAGTTGACTGTGTGTGGTTCTCAATTAGTCATGAAATACATACAGTTATTTCTTACGGGGCATTGACACAGATGGGCTGCAGTCACAGGGCCTCTGAAGAAAAGCGCGGTACACAAGACTCCTGAATGCAGAGCAGAGAGAAGCCATACGTGGCATCTGGTTCAACTTCATTTTACAGAAGCAGCAGCTGAGACCCACAGGGTTAGGTTCAAAGCCACACATCTGATTCTTGCAGGGAACCAGGAATAAGATCTAGGTTGTATAAACTGAAGGCCAGTCCTTTTCCCCACCTACTTGCAGTTACTAGGTTTGCTTTCTACAGAAAAACGTCATTGTTGATGAATTGTAGGTTTTCTTTATGTTGTTAGGGTGGGTTTAAAGTACATGTGTTTTTTAAGCAATGCACATTAAAGAAAATTAAATACTTTTTGAACTATTTTGATTATTTTGAAATAGAGATTATGATTTTTTTGTCGTTCCACTTATTTTTTAAATAATTTTTACTGTATTTTTATTACCATTTCGTCCCTTTATACACTCCTCCCCCCGACAATCACCATCCTGTTGTCCATGTCCATGAGTCCTTTTGCTCAATCTCTCCACCCCCACCAACTCCCCTCTGCCATAGCTGTCATCCTGCTCTTCATCTATGAGTCTGTTCCCATTTTCTCTGTTAGTTTAGTTTGTTAATTAGTTTCCACATATGAGTGAAATCATATGGTGTTTGTCTTTTTCTGACTGGCTTATTTTACTTAGCATAATGTTCTCCAGGTCCATCCATGCTGTTGCAAAGGTTAAAACTTTTTTTTTTATAGCCAAGTAGTATTCCACTGTGAATGTACCATAGTTGTTTTATCCATTCATTTACTGATGGGCACTTGGGCTGTGTTCATATTTTGGAGATTGTAAATAATGCTGCAATGAACCTAGGGGTGCTTATGTTAGTGTTTTGTGTTCTTTTGGATAGATTCCCAGAAGTAGGATAGCTGGGTTGAAAGGCAGATCCATTTTTTATTTTTTGAGATATCTCCATACTACTTTCCACAGTGGCTGCATCAGTCTGCATTCCCACCAACAGTGCAAAAGGGTTATAAAAGCATCCTCTTTCTCCATCCTCTCCAGCACTTGTTGTTTGTGGATTTATTCATGATAGCAGTTCTCACAGATGTGAGGATTGTATCTCATTGTGGTTTTACTTTGCATTTCTCTGATGATTAGTGATGTTGGACGTATTTTCATCTGTCTGTTGGCTGTCTGTATGTCCTCTTTGGAGAAATGCCTTTTTAGGTCCTTCACTCATTTTTTGATTGGGATATTTTTTGGTGTTGAGTTTTGTAAATTCTTTATAAATTTTGGATATTAATCCTTTATCAGATGCATTGGTGAATATGTTCTCCCATTCTGTGGACTGTCTTTTTATTTTGTTGATGATTTCCTTTGTTGTGAAAAACTTTTTAGTTTGATGTAGTCCCATTGTTTATTTTTTCTTTTGTTTCCCTTGCCTGGGAGATATATCTGATAAAATATTGCTATGAGCTGTGTCTGAGCTATTGTATGAGCTATTTTGCTGTCACTGTTTTCTTCTAGGATTTTTGTGGTTACAGGTCTAACATTTAAGTCTTTGGTCCACTTTGAATTTGTTTTTGTGTGTGGTGTAAGAAGGTGGTCTAAGAAGATGGTCTAGTTTCATTTTTCTAGTCCAGTTTTCCCAACACCTTTTATTGAATACACTATTGTTAGCCCATTGTATGTGCTTGCTTCCTCTGTCAAATATGAATCGACTAGAAAGGCGTGGGTTTATTTCTGGGCTGTCTATTCTATTCCATTGATCTATGTGTCTGTTTTTATGCCAGTACCAGGCTGTTTTGATTATTATGGCTTTATAGGATAGTTTGATACTAGGTAGTGTGATTCCTCCAACTTTGTTGTTCTTTCTCAGGATGACTGTTGCTATGTGGGACCTTTTGTGGTTCCATATACATTTTTGAAATATTTGTTCTGGTTCTGTGAGATACGTCATTGGAATCTTGATAGGAATTTCAGCATAGTACTGGAAGTCCTGCCACAGCAATCAGACAGGAAGAAGAAATAAAAAGCATCCAGATTGGAAAGGAAGAAGTAAAACTGCCTGTATTTGTAGATGAAATGATACTGTACATATAGAATCCCAAAGATCCACCAAGAAACTACTAGGACTGATAAATGAATTCAGCAAAGTAGCAGGATACAAAATTAGTATCTAGAAATCAGCTGGCATTTTTATATTCCAGTAACAAACTGACAGAAAGGAAAAATTTTTAAAAAATCTCATTTACAATTGCTTTAAAAAGAATAATATGTCTAGGAATACATCTAACCAAGGAGGTAAAAGACCTGAACCACAAAATATGAAGGAAAAAAAAAAAAGGAAGAAAGACCTGTACTTAGAAAATTAGAAGACACTGAAGAAAGAAATTGAAGAAGATACAATAAGTGGAAGTACATACTATGTTCATGGATAGGAAGAATTAACATCATTAAAATGTACTATTCAAAGCAATCTACAGAGGTTATTTTGAATGCTTTCATTGAGCAGGTTTTTTTGTTGTAGCTGTTTTCAAAAACTAGGGAAGACACTTGCATGGCTTTCATTCTCTCCTACTACCCCAACCCCAATTAAATCCCGCAGCAAATCAAAGCAAAAGGTTTTTTTTATTTTTTTTATTTTTTATTTTTAAATAAATTTAAGCTTGATAAAAATAGGATACAGTCATTGCAAAGATTAATAACAACTCATAACAACAGTACTGCAGTTACTACAGGGACCAGGAAATTAACCTTGATACAATATTAACTAATTGGTGATGTCTGTAGTTTCTTTCAGTTTGTGACAGTGTCATATTCTTTTGTGACAGTGTCACATTCTTTCGTGACACTTTCATTGACACATTTGAGGATTACTGGTATGTTATTTTGTAGAATATTCTTCAATTGAGTTTGTCTGCTGTTTTCAAATGATTAAATTGAGGTTATGCATTTTTGGCAAGGAAACGGCAGAAGTAGTGGCTGGCCATTTGTTCTCAGTGCATCACATTAGGGGTTTAATTGTTTTTGGTAAAACTAACTTTGATCACCTGGTTAAGGTGGTATCTGCCAGTTTTCTCCACTGTACAGTCTTTCCTTTTTCCGTTGTAATTAGTAAATATCTTGTGGGGAGATTTTCTGAAACTGTACAGATGATCCTATTTCGCATACTTTTTGTTCACTAACTTTAGCATCTGTTGAATGATTCTTGCCTGCAGTTATTATTACTGTGGTTTTCTATTGTTGATTTTTTATATCTATTTTTTTCCTATATTTATTTATTGGAATTTTATAAGGATGATCTGTCCTTCTCTCCCGTGTATTTATTTTATTCAATTTATGTCATTTTGGTGACATGGATTATAATCCATTACCATCATTATCAAGTTATAGGTAAGAACGTCTAATAAAACTATTTTTGAAATTTCAGTGCATTGAGATGATTAAAAATTCAAAAGCCTAGAAGTATACGGTGAAAAAATCTCTTCCACCTCTGTATCCTGGGTACCCATTTCCATTGCAATGAGTTTATTTTTATTCATCCAGAAATACTAAAAGAGTTGAGAAAAGAATCTTTAATAAAAATTGCTAGATTCTCAAGTATTTTTACCTGGATTCTGATGATATCTACTGATTTACTGTTGTATCTTAAGATATATTTGACATATGTTTCTTAGTCTTCAGATTTAAATTTAAATTTTCATACAGTGCATATTATATAGAATTAAGGACTGGTTTCTCCTGAGTATTCTAAAGAACTAAATGCCTAGAAAGCAAAATTTTTATTCAATAATACTTGATATTTAATTTATCTGAGTTCAAAAGTAACTAACCTCCAAACAATTTAATTTAAATGATAAAGGATACATATTCCAATTAAAAGGGTTTTATTCACTTTTTAAAAAACCCTTTCCATCACTCTGTTCTGTTCTTTCTAATAGCCCATTTTGCCTTCTTTGTGTACCAGCAGTATCCATGTACTTGTTCAAGAAGCTGGGAGTGAAAGAAGAAGGCTGCAAAAATAGGATTTTTTTTGGAGTCACCAAGAAATTGAACTTACTGGACTAAACTTAATATAGTATAGCTAGTAATAAACCAAAAGTTTGTTTGTTTCATTTTCTTCTTTTACATTCTCCAATTAATGTCTCTTAAAGTGAATTTTAAGATTCTTATTTCAGGAAGTCCTTTATGAAACTGTAAATAAAAGGTGGTTAAATTTATTATGTCTTTGGACCAATTTTTTAAATCTCTGAGTATTATTATTATTACTATTATTATTACTTTGCAAAATAGGTATTCTACCTCAGTTTCTGATGAGAATCAGGTGATAATTCATGTAAGTTATTTTAGCATAGTAGAGATTCTCATATAATAAAAAATAATTAGATCTTTTTGAGTTTTTTTAAAGAATAGGGAGTCACTGACTCAATCCTTACTCTAATTTTGTGTAGAGAATCCAGTAATGCATTTGTAACATTAATGCAACATTTGACTTAAAGTACTTTCTGCTTTCCTAATGGGAATATCTTTATTTTCTAAGTGAAAACTATGAAATATTCATATAGTAATGTGAAAGCTAAGTAGTCTCTATAAATCCATCTCCCAGAGATGACTACTGTTACAGTTGACATTTAAGTTATGTTAGTTAAAAATATACAACGTAGTGATTATACATTTATATAACTTACAAAGTGATCGCCCTGGTAAGTCTAGTACCCATTCGACGTCATACATGTTGTTACACTAGTATTGACTGTATTCCCTGTGCTTTGTATCCCCGGCGACTGCTTGGTCATTTGTACTTCTTGATCCTTTCACCTCCCCCTTGCCCCCCAATTCTGGGAGCCCTGTATTCGTTTTCTATGAGTTGGTTTCTATTTTGCCTGTTTGTTTATTTTGTTTTTTAGATTTCACATGTAAATGAAATCATAGGGTATTTGTCTTTCTCTGTCTGACTTATTTCACTTAGTGTAATACCCTCTAGGTCCATCTATACCCAAGCATGAAATGCTGAATCATACAGTGGTTCTATTTTTAAGTTTTGAGATACAATATCTTTTTTTTTTCTTTAATGTGTCTATCTAAAAATACACATACTTAGTATAAATTGGATCATGTAATAGACATTGTTTTCTGTAATCCTTGAAAGCACTTCTGCAGGAAGGTTCAGCTATTGTTAAATGCCTTACAAGATACAAAACAGCTGCTGAGAACAATCATGGAAATAGGATGTATACATTTTCATGAGACTAGGCTGTTTCATGTTTTTTATGTGAGATGTATCAGCAGTTTTGCACAATTGTTAATTTTGGCAATTTAAAGGAGAGCTATGATAAATTTAATTTTGTAGTTTTTCTTTTTGTGCTTATAGTTCTGAAGTACAAATACTGTTTAACATAAAGAATGGTCCCATCTAGAGAATTATTAATAGCTTGCTTTTTTTTCTTGTCATTTTCAAAGCAGTTTCCTCACAGTTAAATCAGATTTAAGCTCTTTTGGTTGTTTGAGTAAGCAAAACATATTCCACTAACTAGTGCTTATTGTTTAGTAATCTGCTTTTTAATGCATTTGCTTTTCTGTACCTTGTAATGTGGCTTTTTAAAATGAGTACAATGAAGTTATATTATTCCATGGGTTTTGCTATGCTCAAAATATCTGTAAAGCTTTCCCAGTATTTAGTAAACCCTGATTTAGAGGTTTCTGTTAGCAGAAGAGAGCTATATTGACCAAGGGTACATGACAGCCACCTCTGTGTAGTGGCAGTCCTTCAGTTATAAATACACCTCTACTATTGTTTTAATACTTCATGAGTGTCATGTAAATAGGGACTAATAATCTGCCAGGTAAGACCTGAACTGACTAAAAGCACACTTTGCTGTTTGTGTGGGTGTGCTGGGTCAGTGTCCAGATAGAGGCTAGTCGTGGTGGTGAGGAGGCATAGAGCTCATTTCAGCTTCGGCTGCAACAGTGAAAGCTCTCATTTTTAACTTTGCTAGTAAAATTTATATTGTGTACATCAAAACATTTTTATAAATAATTGGCTCTTATTTTACTGCATAAATTAATGGAAAATGTGAAATTTTAAAAATGAGGCAATAAAGGTCAATTGATACTACAACTTTTCTAGTTCCAGCTGTATTACAAGGATAAAGTAATTTTTGGGTGGATTTAAGTGTAAGGCACAAAGAAAACAGATGCCCAAATATAATGTTTATTAACATCGGAATAGCTAGTTGAGCAACTAGAATTGGCTACCATAACATTGAGTACAGAATGTGTCTTGTGTAACATTTTTTCAGTGTTTTAAAGTCATCTTTTAATTTGGATTGTTATAAATCCTCAAAATAATAACTTTTATGCTTTTTACTGGTATATCATTGATAGTTTTTGTTTACTACTGAGCTAGTAAATATTTTTATTATTTCCTAATTTTTGTTTTCTTGGTTTAAATTTGTTGGAAAAATTCTAATCCAGAAAGTGAAATAGGGCTATATTTTATTCTTTTATCTGGTTTTCCAACATTGCAGTATTGAATTTATACAGTGTTTATCTATCTTGGTAAATGACTACTTAATTTTATAACTTAGATTTCTCACCTTCTGTTTTTCTCTTCTGTATTATTTATGTTGTCTTGAATTCTGACATTTAACTTTTCCCATAGAGTGATTCATCTGTTGGTTAATCCAATAGCTTAGGTTTTAAGGGAATATGCAAAATTTTAGGGTGGCAAAGGGTGGGATGCACACAGAATAACTCAGATGTAATAAGAGTGGTGGTGATGGAAGAGCCAACAGGTGGAAATGAGCTGAGGCTTATGAATTATAACAATGATTTTAAAACAAAGCTTTTACTTAAATTCATCGGTGAAATAAGGGCAAGAGAAAAGGCTTAAGGCAGATGATGTAGATTAACAGGTCACATAAAACAGAACAATGTGACTGTTTTTCCTCCTAAATTGTAAATAGGAGCTGACATATAATTGACATATAATTGCTGACATATAATTGAGCTTTAGTCTGGAACAGGAAAAAAAATCAAGATAATTAAAGAAGAAGAATGTGAGGAGACAGTAAGTAGCATAAGCAAAACTAGTTTTTACTCCTTAACAAAAATAGTTTTCAGGACATTGAGATTTGAAAAAGCATGATAACCGAATATCAGTTCAAGAAAACATGGAAAAATGAGAGGAGCCTGAATGATGGAAAGGTGACTACTTCCCCACACTGAAAAATTTATATTCTAAAATTGGTGACACAACCCGTAGATTCCAACACAGATTATTTCCTGTTGAAACTGATAGTTCAGGTCCTACTGCAGCTTGAGATTTCATCAGATAGCTGATAAGGTGTCTGCATTTTAGTATCCAGGCTACAGGAGTGTGAGCTCAATGAAGTTGCAGTTAGTTGGATCTTTGACTTATAGAATAGACGCCCCTAAAAAATGTCAACTGATAGATTAACGAAAAAATTTAAATTGTCCCAGTTGTGGCTGTATCAGTGGTGGAGGCTTGTCTTGGCACCACCAATAGATCAGCAGAGCGATGTGCTCACCAGAGAAGTGAAGGGGTCCCTGAACACACCGTGGAGGGTGGGGTGCTTGGGGCTGGGGGTCAGCAGCCTCAGGTGACACACTCACTGGCTGTCAGGGAAGGATGTGTACGCGGTGTAGGATTTTCCATGTTAAGGGGACACAGGCAAATGGAATGTATCTGGATGAGTGGGAGGGTGTAAAACCATCTCACTGTGCATTTCTAGAAGAGGACGCCTAGATGTCACCAAGCTCTTCAAGTATCCACAGGGCTGTCGTGTGAGAGGCCTTGGGTGACCAGTGAGCTTTGGAGTGTTGAGCAGTGGGGCAGTGCAAGAAATTTTAGGGATGATTATGCTCAGTAAAATAAATTTGTTACATTTAAGAACTTCAGAGATGTCTGAAGCAAATTGCCTTGATCTTGGGGATATTTCTGAGTTAATGTAGTAGTAATTTTTACGCTGGGAGATTAAACAAATGGCTCTGAGCTTTTAGTACTCTGAGCCGCTGCTGTAGGTTGATGAAGGTAGTATGGAGATGAGAGGACATTTGAACATTATCACATTATGTTTGATACAACAAAAGAATTTATGAAACATACTAGTCGTGCAGTATTCTTGTGTTTCAGAAATGAACACCTGTGAATCCACTACTTGCAAAGGAACTAGAGTATCACCCATTCCCGGGACATGCTTTGTTTGGCTATAATTATATCAAGCGATATCACCATTAACCAAAGCTCTGATTGCCAGGACTTACAGAAAGAAAAGTTTGGAGACAGAACCTCTTTAACCATTAGGGAAAATAAATGGAGTTTTGCATGCTGAGGTTGGAAACTAATGGATTCAATTGACTCACTCAGTAAGCAACCTCTAATTATTTGAGGCACAGGCGCATACAAGTTAAGCAAGAAACTTGTCTAAAATCATACAAGCAGTTACTGTTAGAACTGGAATCAAAACTTGTTCTAACTTGAGTGTTGTAAAATAACATGCCAAGAAGTAGTAATGATTTCCTGGCTAGAAAGTTGCTGTTTAATAAAGGGTAGTACTCATACTCAGCCGGTTAAATCGACAGTGAATTAATTAGACTGTAAATCCCTTGAGAACTAGAATTTAGTTATCTTTTGTTCCCATATGTGCTGTTTTGCATATGATTTGTTTTTTGTTATTATATTGAGCGAGATATCTTAGAGACTGAAAGAAACATGGTAGAAAGACTTTTATCTTAAGAAAAAGTAGAATTCATAATTTTAAAGTATTTTTTATTACGTTATTACAGTTTTCCCAATTTTGTCCCTTTTATGCCCCCTCCGCCCTGTACCCCCCAACCCTCTAGTATCCCCCCCTTAGTTCATGTCCATGGGTTGTACATATAAGTTAGTTGAGTTCTCTATTTCCTATACCATTTTTTATCTCTCCTCATCTATTTTACGCCTACTAATTATGCTTCTTCCCTGTACTTTTTCACCCCTATTCCTCCCTTCGCCCTCCCCACTGATATCCCTCCATGTGATCTCCATTTCTCTGATTCTGTTCCTGTTCTAGTTGTTTGCTTACTTTTTGTTTTTGTTTTTTAGGTTCAGTTGTTGATAGTTTTGAGTTTGTTGTCATTTTACTGTTCATAGTTTTGTTCTATTTCTTAGATAAGTCACTTTAACATTTCATATAATAAGGGCTTGGTAATGATGAACTTCTTTAACCTGATCTTATCTGGGAAGCACTTTATCTGCCCTTCCATTCTAAATGAGTTTTGCTGGATAGAGTCATCTTGGATGTAGGTCCTTGCCTTTCATGACTTCAAATACTTCTTTCCAGCCCCTTCTTGCCTGCAAGGTTTTTTTTTTTTTTGAGAGATCAGCTGACAGTCTTATGGGAACTCCTTTGTAGGTAACTATCTCCTTTTCTCTTGCTGCTTTTAAGATTCTCTCCTTATCTTTAATTTTGTGTAATGTAATTATGATGTGTCTTGGTGTGTTCCTCTTTGGTCCAACTTCTATGGGATTCTCTGGGCTTCCTGGATGTCCTGGAAGTCTATTTCCTTCGCCATATTGGGGAAGTTCTCCTTCATTATTTGTTCAAGTAAGTTTCCAATTTCTTGCTGTTGTTCTCCTTCTGGCACCCCTATAATTCAGATTTTGGAATGTTTCAAGTTGTCCCAGAGATTCCTAAGTATCTCTTCACTTTTTTGAGTTCTTGTTTCTTTATTCTGTTCCGGTTGGATGTTTATTTTCCCCTTTTGTTCCAAATTGTTGCTTTGAGCTCTGGTTTCCTTCCTGTCACTGTTGGTTCCCTGAATACTTTGCTTTATTTCATTTTGGGTATCTTTCAGTTGTTTTTTCATTTTCTGACCAAGCTCCATCAGTTCTATGAGCATTTTGATTACCAGGGCTTTAAATTGTCCATCACATAGGTTGGCTGTCTCATCGCTTAACTCTGTAAAGTCTTGCTCTGTTCTTTCATTTGGGCCATATTTCTTTGTCTTGAAGCACCTGTTAAGTTATAAAAGGGGCGAGGCCTTACGTGTTCACCAGGGCGGGGTAACCATCCTTGCTGTGCTCTGGGGGAAACTCCAGAGAGGGAACAGTGCAGCTCGCCTGCTCAGCTCTAGCCTTCTTTAGAAGGAACTCTCTCATGTGAGACTGGGAGTTTCTCCCACAGCGGCAACCAAGGTAGTCCACAGTCAGCTCTGAGTCTCAGTTTCTCCTTCAGCCAGCCCCACCCGTGTGGTTTAGATTGGTAGTTGTCCTCCTGTTGGTTGTGCGAGCAAGCAAAGGGTTTCTACCTATGCCTCCTTCTTAGCTGGAACTTGAATTTATAATTTCATTGTTTGTGCTTTTGCTTTACATAACTCCCCATCATTAGGAAACAAATCTCAGAGCTTCTTTCCTCTTGACTTCTTTCTTGACCCTAACATCTCCAGTAGTTGATAACTGCTGCTTTTGTGCTCTGGCTATCTCTACATCCTTGGTTGTTTGTTTACATACCTCTTATGTTAGACTAAGTTCTTTGAGAACTGGAATCATGACTTAATTAACTTGAATGCCTAGAACCTAACTCATTCCTCCTTTCATTCACCCACCCATCTACCCAATCCACTGAGTATTATTTGAGGACCCGCTGTGTTCCAGGCTGGATTCTAGAAGCTTAGGAGACAAAGGGTGATAGCTTCTCATGGAACTTTCAGCAATTAATCAGTCACACAAATGTTTATAGAAATATTAACTTAAGTTGTAAATATATTTTCTATTATGTCACCTAATTGGCTAGAGGAAGGTTATTGGTTTTTATATATTTATGTTTTTTAAATCAAGACATCTGAATTTTCTCATTTATAATTGATTCTCTTGGTTTTTCTAAGTTTGATAAAAATTGTTTACCTGGAAAATCATTCCCCTGCCTCAAACAGTTTTATTACTTTGATTACTTATAGATTTTAAATATCGAACTACTCTTGCATTTATAGTATAAATTCCACTTGTGCATTATTTTTTTAATATGCTTGGGGGAGCCTCTTTAGGATGTTTGCATCTATATTTCTGAGCAAATTTTATCTGTATTTTCCTTTTATGATATTGTCTGGTTTCTCTATCATTGTTTATTAACTTCACAACCAGAATTGGTCAGTTTGGAAGAAGGTTTAAATGTAATAAACTAATACTGAGTGTTTTTATATAGAAAATGGTACTAAAGGATGTGTGTAATTTTACTTAGATTAACTTTTTCTAATTCCTTTCGGTTAATTACTTGCTATAATTACATAAGTAATCATTTATGTTTAAATTTTTACTTGGTTGTTGAAAACTTGATTTGAGAATTATAGTCACATGCTAATTTAAGGAAAACATTAATTCTATACTGGACATCTTTAGGAAAGATTTCATCATGAAACTGGAAGTATAAAAAAGAAAGAATTGAGGTCTTGTTCCTATAATGTGTTACAGTTCAATCCAAGATACCATTTTTTAAATTTTTTCAAAATTTCACTTGCTTTCAGAAATAAACATTGGTTTAGCTTTGACAAGCATATTGTATTTTGAGAGAAAACTTGTTACAAATACTGCCGTCACAGAAGCAAAAAATGTATTAGAGCGTAGTGTTTCCACTGATTAAGACTATATAACTAAGAACATCTTTTATAATGCCTCTTTGCTGTGCTAGGTTTTACTTAACTAAAAGTGATTTAAATAACTAAAAACAAAGTGTGCATTCATGTTTGATAGTTCCTTAGTAACAGTGATTGAAATACCATGTTTGGAAACCATCCAAAATACATTTTAAAATAAAAAAATTATTTTTAAATACAAATGGACACAAACCTTTTCCCCCAAGGAGGATGTAATCTATAGAATGGAGAGATGGTTACAAACATTTTAAAATTATTTTTAAAGAATTTTTTTTTTTTTAATTTTAAATTTCTAAATTGGTTTTAGAGAAGGGTTCGGTGGGAAGAGAAAATCATTGGTTTGTTGTTTTACTTATTTATGCATTCATCATTTATTTATGCATTCATGGTTGATTCGTGGATGCGCCCTGACAGGAGATCAAACCCACAACTTTGGTGTATTGGGAGGACGCTTTAACCAACTGAGCAGCCCTGCCAGGGCCCGTCCAGCTACTTTAGTAGTGACAGCCCTTTTGTTCCAGTGGTCAGGAGCCTATCCTCTAGCACCTTGTGGAAGCTTAAGGAATTCTTGAAAGAGTTCATTAATTATTTTGAACCGGGTTCAATTCATTAAAATAGATTTCTTACACTTTTCTTTTAAAGAAGCGTACTTATACCTGGGATGTCATAATAGTTTTTTTTAAAAGGTAATTGACTAGGTATCTCCCTATTGTTTTTTATATTTCACTCAATAACCTAATGTAGTTTAATTTTCATTACCATCTTTTCTTTAAAATGTCTCTGATCATGATTGTTTTAGTGTTCAAATCCAAGGTATCTTGCTCTTTACCTTACCATGCCTTTGTGATATTCGACACTTCGGATTACCCTGTCCTTGGTTCTGTCATTTCTTAGCTTCTTGGATAACTCTTGCCTACTTCTCTCTACCTCCATTTCTTCTTGGTTTGGATCTTTTTCTCACCCCTTAGATGTTGATTTTCCTAAGGTTCATTCAGTCCTGCCTTCTCCCTATACCCTAACACACCTTTTCTATTTCAAAAGCGTTAGCCACTAAATTTGAGTATCAAACTCAGATTTCTGCTGAACTAAAAATCTACTTATCTGAAGTAGAAGAGAGCCGTTGGTATTAAGTTTTGTTTGATAGACATTCTTATGGTAGTTATTTGACCAAAGGTATTAGACTTATCCAGAGAATGATAGACACGGTCGGCAGTTCTTTACTTCTTTAACACTTTACCAATGAAATTTGCCTCTCCTCTTTTTCCCCCTCCTTGGACTAGCAGGAACATTTTTGTCTAATACATTTAAAATTTTTCCTTTCAACAGAAATTAGCAGAGTACGGAAAGACATGTACAATGACACATTAAATGGCAGCACAGAGAAGAGGAGTGCAGAACTGCCTGATGCTGTGGGACCTGTCGTTCAGCTACAAGAGAAACTTTATGTGCCTGTAAAAGAATACCCAGATGTAAGTATGTTTTGTTGTTTTAGTCAGTATTTTCCTGCTTTACATACCTTGGGAAGAGTCATCTGGCAGTAAATACTTTGACATTGTCAGCCGCTTTAAAAGAATTTCATGGGAGGGCTAGAGGTATGAATCATTAGGTGTGGATAACTTAAAAATTTCTAAATATGTTTTAATTTGAATGCTGCTGTGTCACTTTTGGCAATGCACATGGTAAAGACTTAGTTTTAGATTTCAGATCAAGGCAAGAATTATGTAAAGAGCGTTGGCCTGAGGGTTCCAGAGCTTTGCATACAACTCCTAGCTCGACTTTGAACTGACCTCAAAGAAGCCATAGCCTGGGCCATGTTGTCTTTTCAGTAAAATGAGAGTTTGGACTAGGACAGCTAAGGTTTCTTTCAGCTCTAAAATTTCTATGATAACCACTGTTTAAAACTCATTTTTTGTTCTTCTTAATCCCTTGCACATCTATTCAGTATAAACATTTTGTTGCGAATAGCCTCCTTGTCCTATGCCAGTTAACTTATTAATAGCTCCAAGCCCGGTTTTGTTACAAAGCCCTGCTTGATGTGGTCCTTTTCCCCAACCTCAGCGTGAGTGAGTTTCCCTCTTCCTCATAGAACACTGGCTCATAGAACAGGTTGAGCCAGTTTTTAGCCTGAGGACCTTTATGGTAGCTGTGCGCTGATCTCTGCTGGCTGGCTGCTGCTTGTTACGATTTTAGCTTAAATGTCACTTCAGAGAGGCCTCCCCTGACCGTTTAATCTAAAAGCAATCTTGTTAGTCATTGTTTCACATTAAGTATCTTTATTTCTCTCCAATAGCGTTTATTATCTGTTATTTTTTCTTGTTTATTTTTGTCTGTCTCCCCAGCAAGGTATTTAAAGGTACTTAAGAACCTGTTTTTGTTATTAATTGCTGTGTTGCAGATATGCATGATATTGGACATAATAGGCATCCATTACCTGTTGAATAAATGAAGGCAAGTTGGTGGCTTTTCGCTAGGTTTCAGAGGACTTTTCTGAAAGCAAGTACAAGAAAGAGCTGGTGTTGTATGGTCAAAAATGTGATGTGTACTCTTAAAATTCAGTGACTTTATGGACCTTGTACTAATCTAGAGAAGAGAAATAAATGTCTTAAGAAGAATTTATGGAAAAAAGCTTTGATACCTCACAAATTGTATTTCCAGTATAATTTTCTATAAATCTAATGAATTTACTTTTTTTTTTTTTTTTTTAGTACTTTTGGTTGTAAACATACAAAAAGTACTAATAATGTAGGCAAAGAGAGAATCTGTTGGAAGATAATTGGGCACAATAAAAAGGATTAAAGGTAGCAATCAGGCCGCTGTGAGAACCCCAGTAGGAGTTTGGACCTTCTCTGCTGAAAGCTTTGCTTTTAATGTACCTTGGAGTTAGTGCCCCCCACACTTTGTCTGAACTTAAGATTCTTTGGAGGGGGAATGTGTTTTGGACCAATCTGCCATGACTAGGGACATGATGTGATCGAGCTTACACAGCCTAAACGTGACCACTGTGGGCCTGCCCCTGGGTGTTGCGGTGACTCCTGCACACAGGGCGTTGTGATTTGGGCAGCTCTCTCAACTGAAGTCTGCTATTTTGGTGTTTCAGTATCTCCTGAAGTACGTCAGCCTTCTCATCTAAACTTGAAAGGATAACGTTTCAGCCTTAGTCATTAACATAGAATACTTTTAAGACCTTGTTAGAACCATAACCTCGATCCAGTTGGTTCTCATTCTTTAAAAGAAAAAACGGCGCCCTGCTGGGGTAGCTCAGTGGATTGAGCGCGGGCTGGGAACCAGAGGGTTCTGGTTCGATTCCCAGTTGGGGCATATGTCTGGGTTGCAGGCCAGGTCCCCAAGGAGGGCCATGTGAGAGGCAACCATACATTGCTCTTTCTCCCTCCCTTCTCCTTTCTCTGAAAATAAATAAATAAAATCTTTAAAAAAATAAAAATAAAATAAAAATAAAAGAAAAAAAGGCATAGCATTGTCTAGATCAGTGGTTCTTAAAATGACATCCATAGCCCACTGGGAACTTGTGGATGCTCAGGCCCTACCCCAGGGCAGCTGAATCAGCAGCCTGCCTTCCCAGCCCTAGAAATCAGCTGCTTTCGCCTTTTTCATCTCGAGGTACATACAAGCTAATTACTAAAGTTCTGCAGCACAACAAAAAAAATTTTGTTTTGCTGATCTGACCAAAAAAATAGGTATGATTTTGATTCATTCACACTGGATGGCTATTGTTATGGAGACTGTTGTCATTTTTTTTTCTTGAAGATCTAAGAGGAAAGAGTCAGTACCCTGGACTAAATAGTCAGGTGTTGGCATACTTTAAAATTTCTTGTGGCACCAGTGTGCTGTGGCATACCAGTTGAAAATAGCTGCTATAGATGATTCTGATGCATGCAAGTGTGAGAAACACTGCTTTCACTTGATATTGTCAGAATAAGCTGGGCAGACAGGTGATGATGACGTGTGGTCCTTTTGCATGGCTCTGTTCCAAGAGGCAGGTAGAGTGTGAACTAAACAAAGCCTCTGCTTTTGTGAAGCAAGCATTACAGAGACAGACAGACAATAGCACATGAGTATTTACCTGTATTTTGCCGTGTATAACGCACACCATTTTGCCCAAATTTTTGCGGGGAAAAATAAGAATGCTCATTGTACATGGGTAGTACTAATTTGTTACCGGTACACAAAATTTCTTGTACCTTGTATCTGTTCTTGTGTTTTGTAATTATTTGTTACATGAAATTTCTTGTACCATGACATATTAAAAAATAAATGCTAAAAGTCCCTTTATAATAGAAAAATATATCTAAATATAAATAAAAAATTAAATTAAAAAATTAAACTGAAATATTCTTTTCCTGAATGTTTGGGTCAAACACGTGGGTGCACATTATACACAGATGGACATTATGTATGGCAAAATATAATTCTTTGGGTGCAGTCAGTGCTATGGAAAGAAATAAAGTGGGGCAGGCAGACACATAGTGACTATTACAGTCAAGAAATCTGTTATAAAGTGAAGGCAATGCGGAGACATGAACGGAGTGATGAGGGGGAGGGTAGGAAAATCATTTGGGAGAAGAATGTTCCAGAAGAGTGAACAGCAAGTGCAGTGACGCTATGGCGGTGGCATGCTTGGGCAGGGTGGCGAGAGGAAGCAGAAAGGCCATATTAGGTAGGGCTGTGGGCCCCCATAGGGACTTCACATGACTGTTCTGAGAGAAATGGGAAGCCACTTAGATGTTTGAAGCCAAGGAGTGACATGAGCTTACCTGGGTTTTAGTAGCTTCATTCTGTCTGCTGTGTGGAGAAAGACCATTGGCTGATGGTCGCAGCTAGGGGACCAGCTAGGGAACAGGGGAGGGGAAGTGAACAAGAGGAATTAGAAGTGCGTGAATCCCACATAGATTGTCTACTGACAGCCAATAGATTTTGCTGATTGGATAATAGGGTGTGAGGGAAAGTCATAAGTAGTTCAGAGGTTTTAATTAGTTGGAATTATAGAATCTCTGTTTCCAGAGCTAGGACAGACAGAAGAGGAGCAGGTTAGGGAGGTGGGGACTCAGCAGTTTTTATTTAGAGACGATGAATTTGAAGTCAGACATCTAGGTACGGGCATGCGAAATAGGCAGGTCGGTATGTGAGTTGTAGACAACTCTTGGCACCCTCAAAATGTCTGTTTTAACAAAGCTTTTTAAATGAGAAATTTAATTATAATTCATCCGAGACAAGAAATTAATATAAAACCATTTTGGTCTTCCAGATAATGTTTTTAATACTTTGATTTTGAATTTGTTAAAAGAATTGAAGTTTGGCAAAACTGGGATTTGCACGTGGTTTTTGAGTTTTCTTTATTAATACATAGCAAGTGAGTAGTACTGTTTTGTGGTTTGTATTAGGGACTTTATCTCATCTTTAAAAAAATTAAATAGTATCAGACAAATAAAACAAGGGAGTCTGTGTCAGATTTTGGTGATATGGGAAAAGATTTATTTCAGAATTAAGAATTAGGTATTGGCCAGAATAAAACAAATCTTTTCTTCATACTGCTGCTTTGTGTTCACTTAGCATATCTTTGAGGTCATTACATACACACCCTTCCCATTTGTATATAAGCTTGCCTTTGTAAGTGAATTCATCCCATTTGACTTAAAAATGCTGCTATTACAAAGTTTCAAAGGGTAGTACAGCACAGTGAACAAAAGTATGGGCTCAGACCCAGACCCCTGACTGGCTCTGCTGTTTGTTTTCTGACTTCAGGAAAATTACTTGTCATTTCTGGTCCTCATTTCCTCATCTCTGGAGTGGACATAGTAATAGGGTTATTATGCTTTCACAGGGTTATGAAAAGTTATACGTGACTTATAAATGAGTTTGTACATGTAAAACACTTGGAAAATTCCCTTATGCTATTTAAGTATTGACCAGAATGTACACTCTGTAAGGGTGAGGATTTTGTCTGTTTTCATATTCCTGCTTACCCATCTGGTGAATGTTAGATGGATGATAAATATTTGTTGTGCATATCTGTGTGAAAGATTCACTCTTTCAGGTACTGGTAAACTTAAAAAGGTTTTTGCATCTGTACATAGCAACTTACTTATAAAAGTGTTCGTTTGGAGCTATTGTTTTGGGCTTGGCTGGGCATAGCTCTGGGATGATAGGAGAAGAAGGTCTTAGATTCAGTGTTTCAGAAAGGAGGTAGTACTCTATGATGGCCTTCACCATGGTTTTGAATCAGTGGATTGATGTTGGAATGAGAACGTAATATCAGTAGCCTACTGAAAATGTACTCTGCTAGGAATACATTTGTGCGTCCTAGGAATGGGGATATTAATCTGGTTGAGAAAACTCATCATCGTGGAACTAATAGTGGGTTTTTGAGCCCAACTGGCCTAGATTTTGAATTCTGATTTAGCCCCTTCACTGATGATACTTCTCAACAGGTGCCGCCATAATGCTCTATAATAGGTTATCCTAGAACTCAGTGTCTTAAAATAACACACACTGATGCCTATGCTCTTGAGTCTGCACTGGATGTAGGCTAAGGTTCTGCTGATTGGGCTGAGCTGAGGTCATCTAGGCCTTGATCTAGGCCGGCTGCAGGTGGGTGTTCCTGCTGGACGCAGCTCAAAGGGGCAGCAGCTACTTGGAGCTCCTTTTTTCCCGGCAGGTGACTGGGGTGCCAGAGCCGAGCCAGACTGCTTATGTAGTGTAGGGCCTCCGTTCTTGTCCCGTCCGTTAACGTTTTATTGGCTCAGCAGTGTCAGCTGGGACGACTTTGACCCTCTGAGACATTTGGCAATATCTGGAGATACTTTTGTTTGGCAAAACTTGGAGGGATTACTAGGTGGCATCCAGTGCTAAACATCTACAATGCACAGGACAGCCTTCCACAACAAAGAATTACTCTGCCCCAACTGTCAGTGGGCCGAGATGGAGCCACTGCATTGTTAAGTCACCTGTTCTCACTGAGAAGGAGACTGGGATCAATACTTCCTGAAAATAATTGAGACTTTCCCATTGGCTTTGAGTACATGTTCATTTTTTAGAATCTGTTTTCTTGTCTATGAAATTATAAGGTATATCTCAGAATTGTTTGGAGGAATAAAGATAACAAATGTATGGCATCTGATAGAGCACTCAGTATGGTTCCTGTGATTGTGAATAAGAAAAGAAGTCCTACTCTTGAAGGAGCCCAGTCTTTAGAGGAAAAATAGATGATGTTGCATTAAGTCAGTTAATACTATTTAAGTTTATCATATATTCATAAAGTGGCAGGCAGGAATGAAGATAAAAACTAGGCCATCAAACTGGCGTTTTGGCCCTTTTAGTTATTAAGGACTTACTTG
The DNA here is from genome assembly GCA_004026765.1 of Micronycteris hirsuta. NCBI lineage: Eukaryota > Metazoa > Chordata > Mammalia > Chiroptera > Phyllostomidae > Micronycteris > Micronycteris hirsuta. The sequence continues at coordinate 10,325 of PVJI01002307.1, read as the reverse complement.
AATCCGTGGAGAGTGTATAGGCAGTGTATGAATGGATTTAACTCTGATTGGTATAAGTTAAAGACATTCTGTTTCAGTAAGCCCGTACTAATTCTGTCATCAAATTTGCCTGGTTACCAATTTTGCATTACTGAGAAATTGTTTTATAGGATCTACCAGAGTAATGGTAGATAAGTTCCAAATATGGCCAGGTCTAGCTTTCAGGGATGTAAGTTGCTCTGGACAGATTAGACTGCTAAGCCGTTTGCTTGGGATGTGAGATGATGAAATTGTAGTGAGACTTTCCCCAGAGATTTTATGTGAAGATAACTCTTGTCTTTCTGACGTTTATAAATGGGTTTTAATTTGGATGATTGTAGCCCTGGAAGGTGTGTGTTGGGTCTAGTACCTCAGGATAATGCACATCATCAGAGCTTTGGAAGTTGGATAAAGGCTCTTCCCAGTATTTTTCAAGCTTGTAGGACCCCAGCCTGGCATCAAGAACAGCACAGATTTATACTGTATTCACAGTACTCTCTACTGTCTTATAATAATGTTCTTTGTTAATGGGAGAGCATGAGTTTAAAGCTTCCTTTCATTTAATTTTCCTGGGTTTGCAGAGGATTTTTGGCTAGTATTAGCTACTGAACTAGTATAGGGTTATTAGTGGTTTTCTTCTAGTTCTTAAGAGTGTCATCTACAGATTGGCTGTTGATCTGGCATGTGTTTTTGAAAGTCGTGAGAAGAGATGGCCAATGCAGTCACCTTTTCGTAGGCTTTTTTTTATTTTTTAAATCCTCCCCTGAGGATATGTTGATTGATTTAGAGAGAGAGAGGGAAGAGAGGGGCAGGGAGAGAGAGAGAGAGACAGAGACAGTGTGAGAGAAGAACATCGATCTGTTGTCTCCTGTATGCTCCCTGATCGGGGATTGAACCCATGACCTAGGTATGTGCCTTGACCAGAGTTTGAACCCACAACCTTTTGGTGTATGGGATGACCATCCAGCCAAGCCACCAGGCCAGGGATTTCTTTAGGTTTTTGTTCCTTTGACTGTCAAGGCTTTCCTATTGTGTTGAAGGAATTGTTAAGAGTTTTGATGTAAATAACTTGCACCTTTTTTATTCTGAGAAACAAATGGATGTTGAATCAAAATTTAATGAACTTCAAGGTCTCCCTTTTTAATACTTAGGTTAAACCTTAACTTTTGCCTGCATATGTTTAATTATGAATGAAAATACAGTATTTTAAAAGCAAGGTTTACACATCTCTACTTTGATAGTATATAAAGGAAATTATTAAATGTACCTTTTTGATTTTAAGAAGGTTAATATATATTTTTGAGTAGAGTTAGAAGTGTCTCAGATTACATATTAACACATTGAAGTTTTAATTTAGTAGTATGACTTGATATGAAACGTGTAAGTTTTAGGTAGAGAAACTGTTATTGTTGACTTAGAATTTTAAATATCAATTTAGTAAAGGTTAATTTCACGACTTTTGGTTTTTTGATTTTGAAATGTACTTTTTATCTCACTCTGCAAGAGTGTATTGAGGGCCTGCTGAGTACCAAATATTTAATAGGCTCTTTATAGCCTGAGAAACTGAATTTCTTAGGATGTTAATAGAAATTATTCCAAAAAGGGTTTCAAGAGAGCCTGAAAACAATAAATTTGTTTAACTCATGTTTTTTTCAAGGTCTAGCAATTTTAAGAATAATAAGCCTTCTCAGAGTCTTAAAATGCTAATGCTTTCCTTTTTAAGTAATGTATTTTAGTATTTAAAAAGATACTGTTCAGAAGAACAAATTAGAAGATGGAGTTAGTTTTTAGGGAAGAATTATTTCATGTAAGCAAATGTAGTCAGCCTTGGCTGCAATACAGTTTTGTCAGTGGTTTCTCTTATCCAAAAAGTTTGAGATCCTCTGTTAAAATTTGTTGCAAAAGATTTGAAAATCAGTAAGATACCTAGTCACAAATATCTAACATCCGTATCTCTGAGTTTCTCATGGAAACAACCAAAGTAATGTAAAACAGAAATTGAAGAGAAACCTGCTTCGCAGTGCAGTCCGTGGTTTGGAAACCCTGAGGTGTTTGCTGGCTCTCAGAGGGAAGGGCATGGGGGTGCGGGGTGCTGTGCTGCCCGTCTTGAGAGACCAGCATCCCCGGAACTGAGTAAAGCAGCCCGCAGCAGGCGCTCCTCCCTCCAAAACCAGCAATCGCAGTGGGCTGTGGGGTAGTGGACGGCTGGACCACTCCAGGGTAACCACCCATCTTAGTGCCTGCTTATAGTAGGTGACCTATATTTAGTTTGTGAACGTAGGGACTCAATCATTTTTGCCTTGTTTTGGTTTGAAGACAGACATCAGGAGGTCAGATTCGACTAAAATTTGTGCCTAAAACATACTACTGTCAGACCTGAATTAATACTTTTGGAACAGTGTATGATGAGGGAGGTAATAGTTATGCAGCAAAACTTAAATCAATTTCAAAGAGCTTAGAAAGTATTTAATGAATGGTCAGAACTACATATGTGTATTTCATGTCCTTGACTCCCCTTCGGGTTCTGAGGTGACACTTGAAAGCTCAATCTTGAGTCAGATAATTATATTTTCTTTCTTTTTGTCTTTTTTGAAGTTATATATATCATTGGAATATGAAGATGAAGTCATAATCACATATTTTCATTCATATAAACAGTTCAGTTAAGTTAAAAAGGATGTATATGGTGATGATTAAGACAGTAATCCCAATCAGTAAAGACAGGTGAAAATATGAGGTCTGTCCAGAAGATATTCAGACATGAACTATGAAAAATAGAGACAATTATTGAAGATACAAGATACAAGAAACATTGTCCATAGGCTAATGACACCTTGGTCCCCTTCAGAGTGGGCACCTCGGGACCTCACACAATTCTCCCAACCTCTTTCAGCTGCTCCATCATATTTTCCTAAATCTTATCAAAGGTCTGAAATCTGTTCCCTTTCAAAGGTGATTTTAGTTTTGGGAAAAGCCAGAAGTCATAAGGCACCAAATCTGGTCTGTAGGGGGCCTGAGTCACCTGGGTGATTTGATATTTCTCCAAAAAACTCTGCATGAGAAGTGATGCATGAGCAGGTGCATTGTCCTGATGAAGCTGCCATTCATCAGCTGCCCACAGCTGTGGCCTTCTGAATTATCTGAATAGTTTCCGCAGAGGAATGTTCAAGCTTAACGCAAAATTCAATGCAGATTCGTTGCTCTATTCACTCTCATTTTGAATGTGACAGCCACACAGTACACATGCTCACTCAGCAGCATCTACCACCCCCACTGACTGGTACAGTGAAGACATCATTGTTCACACATGTGCATTCCAGTCCACTGTCCTTGGCTTCCAGGTTACATCAATGTCACACAAACTGTTCTCCGTATACGTAACAATGGTGGTACTTTTTCTGGACAGACCTCATATTGAGAATGCAAAGTATGGATATATAAAAGTAGTATAATGATATGTTTTGGGATACAGGTGAAGAAATTATAAAAACAATAAACTTGAATCTGAAGAGGGTTTTTATAAACTGTTTACTGAACATTTTGAATGAGCAACAAGCATGAGAAAACTAAATGGGAGTTTCTGGTTTGATCAGAGTATATGCTTAAGGTTTTTAGGAGAAAGGCATTATACTGTGCTGATTAATCTAGGCGTCCTAGAATTTGGGCTACTTTTGTAATCTCTCATATCTTGAATATAAGTGATAATGCTAACTGCCTTCCAGTATTCTCCTCATTAAATAACTTAATGCATGTAAAGTGGCCAAGCATTGGAAGCTGACTCACACTAGACCACTCATTAATAAAACATACTTCCACATACTCAACACCTAAGAAATATGGGATGGCATGGTCTTTGCACTCATGATATTTCTATATTGAAATGGCAAGTGGAAATAATAGTTTTGTTTTTATGACATTATCTGTTACTTGGAATTTATTCTGAGATCAGTCAGTCAGGCTTACCATTTGAGAAATTTCTGAAATGTATGAGAGTTCTTAGGCTTCTTATAACCTAATTAGTGATTTTATTTTTTGCTATGGGAATGAAAAAAAATCACTGTGATTTCTGTAAACACTTTTAAATTGTATCATTCAACAATTTGCATAAGTATTAGTTTTTTCTGTGTGCTGTCTATTATTTGAGGCACTGTGGAGGAAGGAAAAGAGACCAGGTGCTGGTTCCTAACTCAGGAATCACCTGCAGGAGACACGCAGATCATCGCATGCACCATGTGATAAAATGGTCACTTTGTAGGAGAAAAAATAATTAGCTGTCTATGAATCAAAGAATACACAAGGAAATCACAGAAGAAACGTTTGGACTCAGTATTGTATGATGAAGATTTGATGTGGTTGGTGGAAGGAAGGACAAAGGACGGTGTTACAGGGAAGATTTAAAAGTATCTGATATTTTTAGAGAACAGGATTGCTTCTGTGTCTGAACAGAAGGGTGATAGCAAAAATAAAGTTTAGAAATGTAGTTTGGAATTTTGTAAAAGGCCTTGTGTGTAATAACAGTTTGTACTTTGCACCATCAAGTATGTTGTCATATGCTTGTGTCATAAAACCCTTGTTGGCTTTCATTGCCTCATGTTTTTATTTTAATTGGCTAAGTAATTTTTCCCCCATCACTTGATATATAGCTTCTAGGAGGATAATTATCTGTCTTATTCACCTGTTTATTTTTTAATGGTTTTAGACTTTTTCCCCATTTACCTTATTTTGCCATGTATAAGGCTCACTTTTTTGCCCAAATTTTTGAGAGAAAAATAAGGATGCACATTATATATGGGTGTAATGATTACACCCCAGGGCTAATAAGGGGTCTAATAATCTTGTCTGTAATGTGCATAAAAACGTGGGTGTGCACTATGCACAGCAGCGCATGGCAATGGCAAAGTACAGTATACTCAAAGACGATTTGTCGTAATTTAGGATATCCAGATTCCTAGGCCACAGATATTATATTTTGGCTATTCCTGATTATTCTTTCCCCTCCTTAAGTTGCTGGTGTAAGTGCCTTTTCTTACATACGCTTGTGCCACCAACAGAGGATGTGTATAAAGTTCACATTTGTGAAAAGTTTTGAAAAATGATTTCTATGGTAATTATTATGTAGCTTAAGGAGACATTTGGTTGCTTATCTAGAATAATATGAAGATACAAAAGGGATAAGACATTTGTCTCCCCCCAAAACAAGACAGTTTGATGTATTCATTCTGGTATTTTTAATGGAAAATAGTTATACAATAAGTTCTCACTCAAGGCCATCCATAGGTTCTGTGACTTTAAGCAAAATGAGGTATATTGAAACCAATTTTTGACGTAGGTTAACTGATACAAAGAAGTGTGAAGTCTGTAGGGCAATTCCTCAGTGTTACAGAGAAATGGCATTGGGTGAAGTGGTATAATTTGAGGACCTGCTGTGCTGCTAGGTAGTCACAGCTCTTCTATCATCTTACACACGTGCATAAGATAGGCTCACTTGAGGTGGTTCATTTCTTTTTTTGTCATTTGCTAAGTAAATGGCTTAATTTGACAAATATACTTGTGTGTGTGTCATACCTATTATGTTACTTATGTGATAATAATGTAAGGTATGTAAGGTATCTACTTACCACTTTAGAAATACTAGACACAATATTTTAAAAACATTACCAATCTGTGTAAAGAGTAACCCAAAGAAGTACATGTTTTTAAAATAATTTTTTTCCAAAACTTTAAGCAGAAATTACTCTTTACTATTTCTTAAACGTGTTTCACTGACAATTAGTTACCTATTTTGATAGTGTGTCACAGGAGGTTTTTTTTTTTTTAAAGATTTTATTTATTTATTTATTTTCAGAGAGAGGGAAAGGGAGGGAGACAGAGAGGGAGAGAAACAGCAATGTATGGTTGCTCCTCACATGGCCCTCACTGGGGACCTGGCCTGCAACCCAGGCATGTGCCCTAGACTGGGAATCGAACCGGTACCCTTTGGTTCCCAGCTCGCGCTCAATCCACTGAGCTACACCAGCCAGGCTATTTGTCACAGGAGGTTTTACCTTTAGTTGTACATATCTTAAAAACTTAATGGAAAGATTTGCCATAATGCTGTATATATTGGTCATTGGCAGAAATCTGTCATTTCTGTTTAAAATTAAGTGAGCAGCAACAAACAGCATTAGATATAATTGTTGCTAACCTCTTAGAAAAGAACCTGCCACTTGGCATAAATATAATCGGTGAGCCATGGAAAAGGTCTGTACTTAAACAGTAGGGTTAATGAATGTCTTTTTTCTTTATTTTGGTCTTTAAAGTTGCAGTTAGCTCAGGCTATTTGAAATGATTTTCTTTGAATGTGTTGCGACATTGTTTTAATTGAATGAAGCTGCAGAACTAGCATGATAAATCAACATAGAATGAATTTTAATGCAAGGCAAACAATATTAACTTGGAAATTGGTTGCAGTAGACAAAGCAGCTGCTATGATTAATTTTTTTTCATTCTCCACTTATGACATTCTGAGAAGGATGACCTTGACAGTCTCAATTGTATTGGAGTCCCAGTGGTAGGCACTGTAACATCCTTGAGCTGGGTTTTTTGCTTCGATAATAGAGATTGGTTCATTTTTAAAGGTTACAAAAGTGTTGTTACAGAATTAATATATTGGTTTTAAAACATTTCTTATTAATAAGTAATAACTGTGAGGATTATTGAGCTGTGGGAAGTCTTTTCCTATGTAATTTTAATGCTGTGGTTCCAGCAGAAGAGGTTGAATGTCTGAAAAGAATAAGCTGTGCCAAAGAGTGTCTTCCAAGTGTCTGTATGTTAGGAAGTGTGATAGGAGACACAAGTCAAAAACAATTGGTTATTTGAAGCACAAAAGTACCTGTGTTCGTAATGCATTTTTGCAGACATCCTCTGCTATATTTGCGATATATAACGTATGGTGGGATGTGAGTCGCTGTGGAGAAGCATCTGTGTAGAGCGTAACGACTGAGGCTCAGCCGGCAGGCGAGGTGGGTTAAAGGCAGTCAGGGTGACACACAGAGTACAGGGGCTTTACAGAATACATGAGAACAGGCGATTTCTCCTCCTTTTTTTTTTTTTTTTTAATCTCTAGCACCTATTTCACTCTTTATCACATAGCAGACCTTACATAAATGTTTTATTGAGTCGAATTTGAAAATGGAAGGCATTTTACTATTCAACTGAAAAATACCCAAGTAAGAACAGTGAGTGAGGAACAGATGTATAGACCCTTGTCTCTATCTCAGCTGTTTTGAGAGGTGGAGGGGGAGGGAAGTTCTGGAGAATCTGTGACTGTATAAAAAGGTGAAGTTACAATAGTAAGTTGCAGAAAAGTAGGAAGAGCTTGCTCTAAGTGAACATAGGGCCAGGCCTGTTGATAAACTTTCTGTGAAATGTGTGTTTTCTCTCTTCCTCCCACTCTTGTTCTAATATATTTTACTTTATGCTGCCTGAAGTTATGTCAGTTCTTGATCTATTTATATTAAAAAGCAGCCACTTAAAAATGCCATGGGTGCCCTGGCTGGTGGCTCATTTGGTTGGACCATCGTCCTGTACATCAAAAGATTGTGGTCAGGGCGTATACAGGCGATAATCAATGTTGCCCCACTTCCTCTCTCTAAAATCAATAAACATATCCTTGGGTAAGGATTAAAAAAGATGCCATGGGCTTTTCTATTTAAGGACTAATAGGGTAATTCAGACTATCTGAGCAATTCTAGTAAAATAAAACAGGAAAAAAACATCTGCTTGAATGCATCAGAGATGCAGCAACACTGGGCAGAATGCTAGCTCAGGATCCTGAGGAGGGCAGAGGGTGATCCCGGATGTAAGCCTGGCTTTTGTGAGCTTCTTTTTCTCTGGGTGTGTGTGCTGAATCTGGAGAGGACAGCTGGGAGGCTGAACGTTGGGGCAGAGTCTGAGTCTGTAACCCATCTGCACGGCGCCGTCTCATCTCTAGTCTGAGCTGTGGTCGCAGGTGCTGGCGAGGGCTGCCCAGGCCTCGCAAGGCGCGACAGGTCAGCATTGCATTTTCTCAGCCTCTGCAAGTGAAATTGTTTTGGGTGATCTTGGGCTGCCAGTAGCGGTAAGTGCCTGGCAGAAAGATGACATATGTCCTCTGGAGGAAGGTCATGTCACTTTAGGCCCTGTGTTACTTCTGTCACCTGTTTAGTATGCACAGTGTCTAGCTGACCCTAAAAAATAACCAGACACGTAAGCAGGTAAGATGACAGTAACACACATGTAACGAAAGGATGGAACAATAGGAACGGATCCACAGGGACTGCTGATGGGCTTTACATACTATATGTGAGGCAGAAGACAAGTTGGAGAAACAAGGCAGAAATGGTGACAGAAGGTTAGAGCCATTTGAGGAGAGCATCAGTGAAGTGGAAGACAGATCAGAAGAAACGACTCAGCTGTGAGAGGCAGCAGGAAGGAGCAAGTAGGAGGAAGTGTGAAAAGTCAGAGGGACACGGTCAAACCACCTTGTGTGTTGTGGGGGGTGGTTAGAAGAAGAGGAGAGAGGGGCTTGGAGCAGTGGCGGCGGGGGGTGGGGGGTATGGATTGTGTTTGAGAACCTCCAAACCAAAGAAAGGAAGTCACAGATCCAAGAAACTCTGAGCCATAAAGTGAAAACCATACCTAACCCTGCCATAGTAAAACTGCTTAAAACTGACGGTAAGGAGAAAATTTTTGAAGTTGCAAAAAGAAGAAAATGGCTACCTTCACAGGAGAAGCAGTGAAAGTGCGTGACAGCGGGACTTTAGGTTGGGTACCAAGCACTATGTGCTGAGGAGCTGGACAGGGATAAGGGGTTTTATTTGAATATGCAGAGGTGGTTAGGGCAAATTTCAAAATTTGGGATCTTACAGAACTAGATCAAGTGCTTGCAGGATCAGAGTGCAACTCGGGGTGGAAAAAGTTGTATCAAAGTCTGAGGGGAGAAGACTTTTATCCATCTGCACACATGTACTTCCCATCTTTTATTTGGGAATCACTTTCTGTAGGACATGGCGATGCTGGCTAGCAGCTGAGTGAGGTGGAGTAAGAGCCATTGAGGTGCAGAAGGTTGAAGAAGTGCCCTAGCTCCTCAAGCCCTGTCAGGGCATGACTTTCATGCAATGACATACCAACAGTGGGTCAGATGCAAGGAAAAAATAGGAAGCTGTGCACATAAGAATCATTACCTATGGGTTTTTGTGGAAGTGATGATCAACACTCATTTTTGCCTTTCATGCCGATGATATATGAATGAGGAGCATTTACTTGTCAATGTTGAGTTATTCTATTCTTTACCTTGGCCTTTCTCACCCCCCTCCCCCAAATAAACTTCTGCATATGAGTGCTAGAAGTTTCTTTTGAGGGATGCTACTTCTTTATTTATACAGTTATTTTTTTCAATGTCTTATTATGAAAAGAAGTAAGCTTCCTTCTAAAAATAGTAGTAGACGTTAAAGGTAGGATGGAAAAAAGAAAAGAAAATAAGGATACAGATGTAAAATTTTGCAAGGAATGTGATGAAGAAACATACTTTTAAAATTTAAACATGTAGTACAGGGTGGAATCCAAATTTGGCCACTGGAGTAGAGTTCTGATAGGAGACCTAAAAATACAGTCTCTCTGAACAATGTGTTCGAGAAAGTATAACTTTACTTATGTAACTTTACTTAGTATAACTTTATTAGGTAAATAACAGCATTTCCCCCAAGGATTTTAGTTAAAAAAGAAAGCAATTACTGTTTTAACACAATGAACAATTCCCTGAGGACCATCATTACAGAGTTTTGCAGAAGACACTTGCATTCTTAGGTAGCATCCAAAATTTTGCATGTGCTTTGGTTTATATTACATGTTGATGGACAGTACAGTGTAGTGCCTTTTTAGGTAGGTTGTATTGTTGCTAATTTATAATTTGTATTAATACACATGAAAATTTTTGTGCTAGAAAATGAGCTGCTGTACTTACATCCCTCAACTTGGAAGGAACTTCAAAAGGATGCTAATGTTATTTCAGCTTAGTATTAAAAAATAATTTGAGAAAGTAAACTTTAAAATAATTTTAACAGCTATAAATTCAAGAAAGTAATGTATGGTGACTTTTTTTCCAGTTTAATTTTGTTGGGAGAATCCTTGGACCTAGAGGACTTACAGCTAAACAGCTTGAAGCAGAAACGGGATGTAAAATAATGGTCCGAGGCAAAGGCTCGATGAGGGATAAAAAGAAGGTAAGTTCTTGAAAACAGAGGCAATTCTTTATGTGAGTAATTTAATTAAACTTTTGTATTCTAATA